>CAUYQV010140510.1:0-23877 GCA_963574575.1 Galagoides demidoff
TTTTTTGAGACGGAGCCTCAAGCTATCCCCCTGGGTAGAGTGCCATGGCATCACAGCTCATAGCAACCTCCAACTCCTGGGCTCAAGCGAGTTTCCTGCCTCTGCCTCCCAAGTAGCTGGGACCACAGGCGCCTGCCACAATGCCCGGCCATTTTTTGGTTGCAGCCATCATTGTTGTTTGGCGGGCCCGGGCTGGGGATTCAAACCTGCCACCTTAGGTGTACGTGGCTGGCGCCTTAGCCGATTGAGCCACAGGCGCTGAGCCAATTTTTCTATTTTTAGTAAAGACAAAGTCTTGCCTTTGCACAGATTGGTCTCAACCTCAAGTGATCCTCCTGCCTCAGCCTCCCAGAGTATTAGTATTAGAAGGATGAGTCACCACTGCTGGCCTATTCTAGATATTTCATATAAGTGGAATTGTATGATACCTGTCCTTTTGTGTCTGGTTTCTTTGCTCGGTATATTTTCAAGACTTATTCATGTCATGGCATGTGTCAACTTCACCCCTTTTAATAGGTAACATCTATTGCATGTATATACCACATTTTGTTTATCCCTTCATCTGTTGGTGGATGCTTGGACTATTTCCACTTTCTGGCCATTGTGAAAATGCTGCTATGAACACATTCTTCAGGTAAATACCCAGAGTGGAATTGCTGGGTCATATGGCAATTCTACACTTAACTTTTTGAAGACCCATCACACTTTTTCACAGCAGGTGCACCATTTTAGATTCTCAACAGCAACATACCAGAGTTCTAATCTCTCCACATCCTTGTCAACCCTCGTTCTCTATATATTTAAATTTGTAGCCATTCTAGTAGGTATGAAATGGTGTCTCATTGTGGTTTTGATGTGCTTTTCCCTGTTGACAGTTTCCAGTGGTGTTGGACATCTTTTCAAGTGTTTTTTTTTTTTTTTTGCCATTTATGTATCTATTTTAGGGAAATGTCTACTGAAATCTTTCACCCATTTTTTAGTGGCATTTGTTTTTCTGTTGCTGTAGTTCTTTATATATTCTGAATTTTGAGCCTTATCAGATATAGGACTTGCAAATATTTTCTCCTTTTCTGTAGGTTGTCTTTTCACCTTGGTGTTTGTCTCTTGATGCACAAATGTTCATTTCAATTAAACCCAATGTATCCATTTTTTCTTTCATTGCTTGTGATTTTGGTGCTCACTGCCAAGTTTTATTTGGCTTTAAGCTCTGTAAGAAGGGCATCACACTGAATGTAATCTTCTGAAACTTGAGGTTTTCTTTCAAAACTACATTTACAAGATTATCCATGTTTTTGCATAATTTATTCATTTTCATGGTTGTATAACATTTCATTATATAAATACATCACGTTATCCAGAAACTGAGGGGCATTTGTATTGTTTCTGGGTATTTTGCTAGTGTATCGGTGCCACCAGGGGTATCCCAAAGTGATTCTTTTGCACAGTCTAATTTAAGAACTACTACTTCTTTTTTATTTATTTTATTTATTTTGGAGACAGAGTCTCACTTTGTCACTCTTGGTAGAGTGCAGTGGTATCACAGCTCACAGCAACCTCAAAGGGGCTCAAGAGGTTCTCTTGCCTCAGCCTCCCAAGCTGGGACTACAGGCCCCCACCACAACACCCAGCTATTTTTAGAATCAAGGTCTTGCTCTGGCTCAGGCTGGTCTTGAACTTGTGAGCTCAAGCAATTCACCCGCCTCGGCCTTCCAGAGTACTAGAATAACAGGCATGAGCCACCACATCTGGCCTATTATTCTTTTTTAATGGATAAAGAAATTTCTTATTGAGTTGCTATTGATTTTCATTTGAACAGTACTCATGATACACGTAGGTGCAGACGTTTGACTGAAACATTGATTTTTCTGATTCACCTATTTGGACTAATCACAAAGAAAGGTCCGTGTCAGTCTACACTATAGCTTTAACTGCTTCATGTGATTTTTGCAAAAAGCAATCGGAAAAGACGCAATAAACTCAGTTTACTGATTTCAGGTTGGAGAGCTTTTAAGCAAGAGGGAGATGTCTACATGCAGGATGCAGAAACGTATCGTGAAAAGGAAGTGCTTTCTTTGGACCCTTCTATGTGAGGTTGTAGCAGGGTCTATGAGGGGTTTGAACTACCTCTAAGTCAACCCTTTTCAGCGTGAAAGTCCTCCAAAATAAAGAGGCAGACAGCTGATTCCTCCTCACCCCCTGCCCTGTCCTGCCCAGTCTCTGATTTCAGGAACCACTTTGGCAGGTACATGGGGTCATGAAGTTGCCAGGTTTCTGCGTTGTTTGTAAAAGAACAACATGGGAAAGTCAAGCGTGAGGCAAGAGCTCAACTCTTAACAGGGGTGTTGTTTGTGGTTTTGTTACTGGAATATGCCAGTGTGCTGTGACCTTAACAAGGCCAAGGTTTTGTAGACCCAGGAATTACAACATTGAGAGGGGGTGCGGTGTGATACTGGCGGCATAAAAGGGGCAGCTGGTGTCTGCACCACACTTTCCTTCCAGGGGCCAGACAGACCATGATGAGGTGGGTCTCCAGCTTTCCCCCTCCCTTTTTTCCGGTTCTTTGTTTCATCCTTCTTTGTGTTCATTGTTAGAGATGCAAAAATACAATGAAGAATCAGGGCAGAAGGGCTAAATGGTGAAGGAGAGGCTTAGAGCATGAAATCCTCTTCCTTTTTGTATTCCTAAAAGCCAGTCCTTTCAGACATCTCCTTTCCTGGGAGATGTGATTTACTCCAAGGAGCCTCTTCTTCCTTGAGGTTCCGAAGTTTTTGTCTTCACAGGCCACACCAGCAGCTCTAGTGGTAGGTTTCCTGGCTTACTGAATATATATATGTTAGCTGATTTTTTTTCCTTTTTAAAAATGTATACAAAAGATCAAGAGAAATATTTGAATGACACAATTAAGACACTTAGATCTTATCAAAATCAAAAGGCTTTTTGAAAAATTGAAATAAGACTAGAAACTTAATATAACCAATCCTTGAATGGTTAGTAATTGTCAGTGAGCTGGTCAGGTGGGAAGTGGGGCTTGTGCACCCTGCTTTTGGGAAGCCAGTCCGCTTCCAGGTAATGTTTGGCATTTGGGGATTTGATATACCATTTCCTAGAGGCAGATAATCATAAAATAATGGAAACAATCACATAAATGTTTTAAAATTTATATTTTAAAAACCATTATGGAAAATTTCAGAAAGTAGCATAATAAACTCCTATCTACTATCTATCAAGTTATCTACTTTTTTTTTTTTGAGACAGAGTGTCACTTTGTCACCCTGGGTAGAGTACTGTGGCTTCACAGCTCACAGCAATCTCAAACTCTTGAGCTTAAGTGATTCTCTTGCCTCTGCCTCCCGAGTAGCTGGGACTACAGGCATGCATAACTGAATGTGGCTAATTTTTCTATTTTTAGTAGAAAAATAAATAGACTCTGTCTTGGAGTCTTGCTCTTACTCAGGCTGGTCTTGAACTCCTGAGCTCAAGCGATCCACCTGCTTTGGTCTCTCCGGAGGGATTACAGGCGAAGTTATCTACATTTTATTAGCAGTACCTTTGTAGCCCAGTACATTAGGGCTGCCTGTTAGAGGTTTCTCTCTGCTGGAGAGGTCACATACGATTGCTAATTTAATGTGTCCTGAATGCAGCCAGAAACTGAGGCCCACCCACCTACATGCCTCTAGGTCTTGGTGATCCTTCTCTGAAGCTTATGCAAATTCCCTGTAGGACAGAGCTTATGGAAGCTGGGTGTGCTCAGGAGCTGCTGAGGGTTCATATGGGTGGGTGGGGCAGCTTCTTGGTCCTACCCCTTACATGGATTTTCTTTTCTGGCTCTTTAATGGGAGATGTGTGCATATGCGTGCATGTATGTGTGTCTGCAGGGCGCACATGTGTCCTCAGGGTGCATGTACATGCCTGCTGTGAAGCAGGGAGACTAGCTTTGCACTCCTTCCTGTATTCTGTCTGCAGTGCCCTGGGAGCTGTCGTTGCCCTCCTGCTCTGGGGACAGCTTTTCGCAGTGGACGTAAATGATGTCACAGATATTGCAGGTGGGTCTCAGGGTTTGGGCAGGAACTGTGCATCCCCAGCACAGACCTACCATCCTCAGGGGTTTCACTGCCACGAAGAACCCTGGGGATCCTGCCAGAGATGTGAGGAGACATTCCTTTCCTTGGCTTCCATTTAGAGTGGAGGAAGGTTGTGGGTCTCCGGCAGCGATTTCTGAATATTTGTCTCCTCTCTGGCTTCTTTTTCTTTGCAGATGATGGCTGCCCAAAGCCCCCTGAGATTGCAAATGGCTACGTGGAGCACTCGGTTCGCTATCAATGTAAGCAGTACTACCGACTGCGGACTGAAGGCGACGGTGAGGCCTGCACAAGTGTCTCTGTGCTCTCTACGCACCCCGCCCAAACACTGCCATGATGGATGGGGCTGGGGTGACTGGCAGGAAGTTCACGTTTAGATCCTAATAATGATTTGGTGACCAGTTAACTGTGGTCTTTTAGGCACACTCGCTTTTCTCGGCCCCAGTTTTCTCTTTGTTAAGAGGCAGCAATGCCACGGAGCCTACCCATTTCGGAGGAAACTCTCTGATAGGAGCTCTGGCCAAAGAACAAATGACACCACAGGAAGAAGCCTTTATCTAGAAATTCTCCAGTGCTGGCGCTATGCTGAGGGCTTTATGTTTATTTGCTCCCTTAGTCCTGACAGCACCCCTCTGAAGATTTTTTTTTTTTTTTTTGGAGATAGAATCTTACTCTGTTGCCCTGAGTTGACTGCCATGGTATCATCATAGCTCACAGCAAGCTCAAACTCTTGGGCTCAAGAGATTCTCTCACGCTTTCTCTTTTTTTTTAATGGACAGTTTCACTTTATCGCCCTTGGTAGAGTGCTTTGGTGTTACAACTCACAGCAACCTCCAACTCCTGGGCTTAGGCGATTCTTTTGCCTCAGCCTAGTTGGGACTACAGGCACCTGTCACAATGCTCGGCTATTTTTTTGTTGCAGTTTGGCCAGGGCTGGGTTCAAACCCACCACCCTCAGTATATGGGGCTGGCAGCCTACCCACTGAGCCACAGGCATGGCCCTCAAGAGATTCTCTTACCGCAGCCTCCTGAGTAGCTGGGACAATAGGTGCCCAACATGAAGTCTGGCTAGTTTTTCTATTTTTAGTAGAGATGGAATTTTGCTCTTTCTCAGGCTAGTCTCAAACTCTTGAGCTCAGGCAATCCACCCTCCTCATCCCCCAGAGCTCTAGGATTCCAGGTATGAGCCACCGTGCCCAGCCTATTACTCTCATTTTTCTGAGGCATCAGAGGCACAGACAGGCCTAAGACCCACCTGCAATATCTGTGACATCATTTACATCCACTGTGAATAGCTGTCCCCAGAGCAGGGCAACGACAGCCCCCAGGGTGCTGCAGAGAATGCAGGAAGGCATGCAAAGCTAGTCTCCCCGCTTCACAGCACACGTGTACATGCACACACATGTGCACCCTGCAGACACACACATGTTCAGGCAGCCTGGAAGTGGCAGAACCAGGATTTGAGCCCCCGAGCCCTCCCTGTACTGCCTGGCCATGATTGCTGTGGCCACATCCGTGCACCTGGGCTGAACAATCACCAGCCCTTGGCTTCCAGCACAATGCAACTCCCCCTTCCTCTTCTTCCTTGTCATCTTTTAAAATTAAAGATTAAATTAATCTTTAATTAATTAAATGAAAGATTAAATACCTTCTCTCTTGATTCTTTGTCCATATTCGATTTTTCTTTTGACTCATTTTCTTCCTTGTTTCAGGAGTGTACACCTTAAACCATGAGAAGCAGTGGACAAACAAGGCCGTTGGCGAGAAGCTTCCTGAATGTGAAGCAGGTGGGAGCTGAGGGCTTGGGGTGCAGGCTGGCAACTAGGGGACTGTCAGAGAGACACAGCCTGCCTGGGTGGCTTCCTCTCAGTGCAAAAGAGCCAAGAGGAGAAATCAGGGAGCCACAGCTGCTCAGGGAGAGATGAAGCAGTTAGGTGATAACTCTGGGCAGAGCTCACTAAGAGTCTTGTTCATGTGGGCCTGGGAGGGCATGGGGTGAATCCACCATCTGTACTGCCCCCAGATCAGGAGACCCATGCATGTAGACAGCCAGCCCGGACAGCCCTTGGTCAAAGGTAAAGCAGGCTCCAGGAACAAGTTAGGCAAACATGAAATCTTAGCCCCTGGTAGTGTAACAGGAAGCTGGAGACTTCTGTTTTTTTTTTTTTTTTTGAGACAGAGTCTCACTACGTCACCCTCAGTAGAGTGCTGTGGCATCACAGCTCACACCAACCTCAAACTCTTGGGCTTAAGCTATTCTCTTGCCTCAGTCTCCCAAGTAATCCCAGGGACTACAGGCACTGTCACAATGCCTGTTTTTATTTTTTGTAGTTGTCGTTGTTGTTTGGCAGGCCTGGGCTGGATTCAAACCCACCAGCTCTGGTGTATGTGGCGCCTCAGCCACTGAGCTATAGGCGCCGAGCCAAGACTTCTGTTTCTTGATATTGGTCAAAATTATCTCTCCTCTGGTGCCCCCCATGGAACAAGAGGATCTGGTCCTTCCCAGCTGCTTCTGCTACTAGCAGTGTGGAACTGCCTTGTGTTAACTGCACCATCTGTACAATCTGAGTTCCAGCCAGTGCTACACATCTCTCTTTATCCAGAGAGAGTGAATTATCACAGCTCCCAGCCCCTCCAGTGCATATCAGGGAATTGTGGACATTCTTTTGTGATGAATTGTTTATAAATATAATATAGTTCATTATCCAGAGCTCAAAAATCTCCCTTACTCATTTCTCTTGTGAGTTAGGAAAGCAGGAAATATAACTCTGGTTTGTGAAGTTAGCAATTAAAAAGCCAAATTATTTTAAACTGTAAACATTGAAAACGAGATGGGCAGGTAGGAAAGGCAAAGCATTTCAGTCTTTCTAGCTTTGAAAGCAGAGGAGGAGGATAGCCTGGACAGTAGCTGGGGACAATGCTTCTTTCCCTCTTTTTTGTATTGGGAGCCCGTTTTGCACCTCTGCTCATGAGTCTCTCTCACTCTCCTTGACAGTATGTGGAAAGCCTAAGAACCCAGTGGACCAGGTGCAGAGGATCCTGGGTGGATCTGTGGATGCCAAAGGCAGCTTTCCCTGGCAGGCCAAGATGGTCTCCCGCCACAATCTCACCACAGGGGCCACGCTGATCAATGAACAGTGGCTGGTGACCACAGCTAAAAATCTCTTCCTGAATCACACAGAAAACGCCAAAGCAAAAGACATCGCCCCTACCTTAAAACTCTATCTGGGGAAAAATCAGCCTGTGGAGATTGAGAAGGTGGTTTTTCACCCTGACTACTCCAAGGTAGATGTCGGGCTCATCAAACTCAAAGAGAAGGTGCCTGTTAATGACAGAGTGATGCCCATCTGCCTACCTTCCAAGGATTATGCAGAAGTGGGGCGTGTGGGGTATGTGTCTGGCTGGGGGCGAAACGCCAACTTTAGGTTTACTGAGTTACTTAAGTACGTCATGCTGCCTGTGGCTGACCAAAAGAAGTGCGTGATTCACTATGAAAACAGCACAGTGCCCGAAAAGAAGGAGCCAAAAAGCCCTGTGGGGGTGCAGCCCATACTGAACGAACACACCTTCTGTGTTGGCATGTCCAAGTACCAGGAAGACACCTGCTACGGCGATGCTGGCAGCGCCTTTGCTGTTCACGACCTGGAGGAGGATACTTGGTATGCGGCTGGGATCCTGAGTTTTGATAAGAGTTGTGCTGTGGCTGAGTATGGCGTGTACGTGAAAACGACCTCCATTCTGGACTGGGTTCAGAAAACCATAGCTGACAACTAACCCAAACGTGGCCAGAAGCCCTTGCCTGAAAGCAAGGTCTCCCCCTGGTGGAGGGAAAAGTGGACGGGAGCAGATAGAGTAAGACATGGTCTGAAGCTGATAGGTGCCAGCCCTGCGTTCTGAGTCAATCAATAAAGTTTTCTCCTGACTCATTTCTGTGCTGTGTTCAGTCCTAGGTCTTTCTTATTCTCTCATTTATGGTCCAGCAGCAGCTGAGTGGTACAGCGTCTATAGGGAGTGTACAGAAAAGACCTCAAGCCAACTGGAAACCCCTAGGGTGACACCAACTGTTCCACCTTGGGGAATCCTGCTCACTTGAGTGTCTACTGAATGCCAGGTCTCAGAAAGGTCATCATCATCCTTGTTCTACAGACATGGAAATGGAAACTTGGAGAAGTTAAATGATTTGCTTAGGGTTAGAAAGATATTCAGTAGTAAAGATGAACTTGAACCTAGGACTGTTTGAACATAAACTTGGAAGTCTTTTCACTGCATCCTGTCACTTCTTAAAAGTGCAGGCCTGATGAGGAAGATGTTAGCTCAAAATGGGATGGAAAAAAGTGTTTTCACACAAACAGCACTTTTTTTGTGTTCCAAACTACCAGCACTCCAGAAAGCAAAGTAAGATGGTATAAAGGAAGGATCTCTGGACTTGTTGGGTTTGAATCATAGCTTAGAGCATAAATTGGCTAAGTTCTTCAAGTATCCTGGTCTTTTCTATGACGGGCTTAAAACACACAAGCTCTGAAGTCCGTACTAGCAATAACAATCTGGGACTCCATAGAAATTTGGGAGGTCAGAGTCATGTCCCCTGTAGGAGCTGCTTTTCCTACTTGGAAGAAACCTGCCTTCACTAGGAACTAAATGCAAGCCATCTGAGTCTTACCTTCCAAAGACAGGGGTCCTGCTGTTTAGACTAGTCTCCCACTGTGGTTCTCAACCCCTGGGCCACTGTGGGGAGGCAGAGAGATCTCTGTGGGGTGCCTCAATCAAGGTTAAAGCCCGAAGCATGAAGGTGGGCCATCCCGGGGGCTCCTTATCAGACCACTGAAATGAAAGGAGCACAGAGGCAGCCAGACAGGGTAAAGTCACCAAGACCTTCCCTGCACAGAGAATCAGCTGGCAGGCAGGGCTAAGCCCTTTGAACTCCTAATATGCAGTTAGATTATGGAAGCTGGTTTGCCTGCCCTGCAGTGATGAAACTTGATTTTTCCCTCTCCCTTTCCAAATGGGTTATCATGTTATTGACAACTCTCTGTCCTATATTTCCGATTACCCAGTCATTTCCTTTTATCTGATCTTCCTGGGGTCTTGGGATTTTTTTAAATCCTATTTTTGAATTTTTACACCTTTGTATCTTTTCATGAATGCTCCGTCTTAGAGATCAAAAAAAGGTTTCTGAGGAGTCAACAAGTTGCTGCATTGTCTCACTCAGCCACTTGACATGTGAGTTACCGTAAGCCTCTCCAGCTACCCTGACTTTATACACGAAGTTTCTGTAAAGTCTTGTTACTTCCCCAGGTCTCCTCTGTCAACCTCCAACTCAGATCAGGGTCCCCAGGGAACCCCCAAAGTCTATGGATCTTCTGTTGAGGGCAGCACTGTCACAGGCAGAGCTCCGCCTCCCTTCCTGTCCCCACTATCTGCCCGTGGAAAAACTGTCTTCCACAGAAAAATCATCTTTCATGAAACTTAGGAACTGGGCCATACAGCAGGTGAGCAGTTGGTGATCTAGTGAAGCAGCTTCAGCTGTATTTATAGCCACTAGCTGCTCCCCACCACTCCCATCATTGCCTGAGCACTGCCCACACCCTGTCTCCCCACCCCCAACCTCCCTCTGTGAAAAAACTGTCTTCCATGAAACTGGTCCCCGGTGCCAAAAAGGCTGGGGACAGCTGGTCTCCCAGAAAAAAGGTTCTGGGATTCTTATAAGCAGGAAGTTCATCTAATGAAACCTTCTCCATATAAGCCTTCAGTACACTGACCTGTCTGCAACACATCCCCTTCTCATGCCAAAAATACAGCTTTTCCTCTCATGGTGCAGTGTCACTCATGGCCCTCTCACTCACCAGGGTCTGGCCTTTACTGTGCAGTTCTCTCACATGCACCCTCAAGATCCACGGCTAAATTTCAACAGGTTAGAGCTAGCAGAACAGTGAAGACGTGCATCTTTCATTCTAGAACCTGGGAAACAGACGCTGGAAAAAAATAGTCGAACACTTAGAATTACTGAGTGTATTAAGTGGTTTCTGGTCACTACTCAGCGCAAAATGATGACAACAGAAAGCCTCTGGCATTTTCTTGATCATTGATCTCTCTGTCCAGCAGCCCTTGCCGTTCTGGACACCCCCTGCCACCTCCAGTCCCTGGGGCCTTTTTCCTCAGGGCTGAAATGCCCTCCCCTTTCTACCTGAGTCATTTGTACCTACACAGCACTTAGCACAGGATGGGACATACAGGACATACTTTAGTAAATACTTATGGTGTGGAAAGCAACAGGGAAGGGTCAAAAATGTAAATTAGGACTTCAGAGAAAAATTCTCCCGAGCCTTCAGAAGGAAAGAGAGGAGAATTTTCCACATGCAAGTTCTGAGTTTTTCCATCTGAGTAAATATAAAATCTGACTAACAGTGACTTAGGCAATGAAGACATTTTATTCTCTTATGGAAGTTGGAAGGAGGTGGCTCTAGAGTTCACTCAGTAGCTCAATCATCAGGGACCAGGCTCTTTTTATCGTTCCCAGCACACTGAGTTTTCATCCCTAAGAAAGCAGGATGTGGAGGAAAGCAGACAGAGGTGGTGGTGACAGGGTTTGTTTTGCCTTATTCCTGGAGTGGCTCTCTTATCAGCCCAGAAGCCTTCCCTCTATGGCCAGAATCAAGTCCTGCAGTCACCCCTCCTGCAGGAGAGGCTTAGAAAGGAAGCTGCTGGCAAACGGGGTGGAACTTTCAGTGACAGTGCTGCCCAGAACAGAATGGGGCTTCTGTCCCCAAGGTGGTCAGGGGCTGTCTAGCAGGTGATAAGCTGGCCCAACGCCCTCCAGCTCTGTACCCATTTTCTCATCCTAGAAGGACAATGCTTTGAGATTTTGAAAAGAGAAGTAACTTGACCAAGATTGTACTAGGTGACCCTGGAATAGCAAGAATTCCTCATAAAGTTTTTAAAATAGGCAAATCTCACAATGGTGACATTTCTTTCTAAAAATTATGACATGTCTTTTAGTTTTGAGCCCTGGAAGTATAATTCTGTGCCTCAGGAAGGGGTGGCAACTTCTGGGCGAGATCTGTTTCTACTTAAGAAGAGTGGTTAATTCTTTGTTTCATTCAAAATTTGGTACTGGAGGGTGTAGGTTCAAGTTCTCACTTCTTCGGCAACGTAACAACATAGAAGCTAGTTAAATGAGCCAACCATGGCAGTGCTGTAATAGTCAGAGCCAGCAAGTCTCCAAAATAAAAGAAATGGGCAAGAAGAGCTATTTTCTATTCAGTAGAGAATTAATTGTTCTAAGAGAAATCAGGTAATAAGGACTGGAGCTTTTGGGGGTGTGTGTGTCTGCATGCACATCTAGTATAGAAAATATGTATTTTTGCTCCTATAGGCATTGACTCTCCAATGTACTTGGGTATCAAATAAACATGGTTAAACCGAACTGGTTATTAACCAATGTTTGGGAAGACTCTGAATTATCTTCAGGTATAAAGAAAGCACACTATAAAAAGAAAGTAAAAACCACCCTGGAGAAAGTGAACACCACTGACTGACTGCTGTGAGGTTCACAGAGAGCAGATATGAGGCATCTCAGGTGAGCTGAGGAGCGATATTCTCCCCAGGGCTGGAACTCTACATGCACGTTGTCAAACCCCTTCTCTGCTGGGACACTGGACACATTTCTGAAGGACTCCAGAAAAACAGCACAGCTGGGACTCAGGTACTGTTTCCAGACGTGTCTTTCTCTTTGTCTTTGACAGCAGTTAGTGTGTTAAATGTCTTGATAGAGAAGGTCATACTTGGGAATATTCTTTGGATCAATAGGACTTTGGACAATAAGTTTTCCTCTCATTGCTCCTCGATAGATTACTTCAATCAAATCTATGAAGTCTTGTTTTGTTTTGAAACTTCCTACAAACTTAGTATGATCTGGAGACCTAGACAGCAAAAAAGAGAAACAACTGCTTTCAGAACTTTTAATAACCAGTTTCTGAAGACTTTCAGGATGAACAAAAATATCTTTGAGTGGGTAGGTATTAAAAAACATTTCTAACATCACCTATACTTATTGTAGGCATTTTTTAAAAAAAAAAACATAAAATCAGCCTGGGCGTGGTGGCTCATGCCTGTAATCCTAGCACTCTGGGAGGCTGAGGCAGGTGGGTCACTTGAGCTCAGGACTTCAAGACCAGCCTGACCCAGAGTGAGTCTCTACAAATAGAAAAGATAGTCAGGTGTTGTGGTGGGCGCCTGTAGTTCTAGCTACTCAGGAGGCAAGAGGATTGCTTGAGCCTGCGAGTTTGAGGTTGCTGTGATATGTGATGCCACAGCACTCTACCCAGGGTGACAAGAGTGAGACTGTCTCTCAAAAACAAATAAAAAGAAAAAAAAAAAACCCACCAGTGAGGCCAGAGGTCACTGTTTGGTATCTATTCTTCCAATCTTACATAGTATTGGAAATTATATTGTACAAACTATTGAGTAATATACTTTTTATCCAACTAATACATATTTTCTTTTGAACCCATTAATCTACAACATATTAAATTTCTGGAAATGTAATTACTAAGCTAAAAAGTTTAAATACTTTTAAGTGTTTCATACATAGGGTCATAAATTGCCCTCCAAAAAGACTGTATCAAATCAATACTTACATCAACTGGATCCCAGAAGAATAAATAGCTCTAAAATGCACTTTCAAATAGACAATGATAAAAAAGCATACAGATCTAGATAAGTAGACACCTGAACCACAGTGAGAAATGATAGATACATTCAATAATAAATGTAAAGAAAGTATTTCAACAGTAACTGGATGAAGCAGAGGCATTAAAGAAGACTTCACGTCACTTATTCTTGGCTTTGGTGAAGAATGATTTCAAAACACTCCGAGTGGCAGAAGATAGGAAACACAGCGAGAGAGAAGCATATCCTAGCTTGCTAGAAGGAATGCTTCTTTATAAATCCCACCTGCCAGGCCTGAAGGTTAGGAACAACTACATTATTTTGTTTTAGATGAAATTCCTAGAAAACTTTTTAAGTTCTTTCTTTAGCTAACATACTGTTCTATATTTTAGAGTTTCAGATGGTTAGTGTTTCACAATTGTATTATTCCTTCATATTTAAGTTAGAAATTAGAATTTGCCAATCACACCTGAAACATTCTCATTTTGTACAAAAGTTTTACATAAAAAATTATAGACTATACCAACTGATATAAGACTCACAGAGCCAGCATCACGTGCAAATAGGTGAGATACTACAACTCCTTAGATAAAGGATACTTTCAAGATTGTTATAGGTAGTCACCCTAACTTACCCATAATCCACTTTCATATGCTGCCCATTGAAGAAAAAGACAGTAGATGGAATATAGCTGATGTCAAAATACTGTGTATAAACGGGAGTTCGGTCCACATCTACCAGGTATATAGCGGCCATTTTACTTAGGTCAGAGGAGGTCTTAGAAAGCTGCAGATGACAACAGACATGTAGGTTACGATAGGAGAAGTAGCTAATGTGTCTTCTTTTTTATTTGAGACAGAGCCTCAAGCTGTCCCCCTGGGTAGAGTGCTGTAGCATTATAGCTCACAGCAACCTCCAACTCCTGGGCTCAAGTGAGTCTCCTGCCTTAGCCTCTCAAGTAGCTAGGACTACAGGCGCCCGCCACAATGCTCGGCTATTTCTTGGTTGCAGCCATCATTGTTGTTTGGCAGGCCCATGCTGGATGTGAACCTGCCACCTTAGCTGTATGTGGCTGGTGCCTTAGCCACTTGAGCCAAGCTGCTAATGTGTCTTCTATGGAACCTTTTACTATAACTGAGTATTCTGTTTGAAAAAAATTTCTGGCTGAGAATCTAGCCTATTTGGGTTCCATGTTAGACACAGTGTAACCTTGTCAACCAGAGTCTGAACCACTGTCAACAAGGTTATGAGAAGACCTTAGGTAAAACTGCAAATATCTTACATTTCTTCCTTTAATTTTTTTCTATCTTGAATTGTTTCCATAAAAGTAATCTATGTTCACTTAAAATAACTTAGAAATATGTAATGCAGATACTGATATTCCCTAAAATCTCTTTCCTCTGAATCCTCCCAGAAATAACTATAATAATTAGCAGCAAACACATACATGACAGTTACTATGTGCTAACTGTCCTAAGGACTTAACATTTGTTAACTTATTTAATCCTTACAACATTCCTATGAGGTCTGCACTATTAGAGTACCCATTTTATAGAGGAGGAAACTGAGGCACAGGGAGGTAAAGTAATTTGCCCAAGTCACACAGCTACTAGACAGTAGGGAAGGGATTGGAACTTCAGCAGTGTGGCTTCAGTGTCTACTACTGACCTCTGTCATAGTTCCTCTTCCCTACAGCTGAGGGTATAATCTTCTGGTCCTTTCTTCACCAGGTTAACAGATCATGCACTCATTCTTTTTTCTTTTTTTACAATCACTTTTAACCACAGAAATGAGGATTCTTATACTCAGGTTCTACAGTGATGGCAGCAATAGAAATGGTGGGAAGAGGTCTTAGTCCTGGGTTAGTCTTTCTTTGTGATAAATACAGACAAGTTTATGCCTACTCTGTCCTGTAGGTCTCCTTCATACTAATCAGAAGGTGAAAATGTGCTGTAAGATCAGAGATTATCATCAGGGCATTCTAGAGACAGGGAAGAGTCCTGGCATTTATACAATAGTGAGTTTGAATCTCAGCTCCAGAATTTGGCAGATCTGTGCCCGTGGGAAGTTATTTGACCACCCTGGTATTCATGGGGCTGCTATTACTCTACTGCGTGGGTATCAAAAAAAGATAATGTCCATAGGTGCTTGTTAATCACGTTTCCTGCTCTTCCACTGCCTTGTCGGTGAAACTGAGCACTGAGAGCTGCTAAAAGGAAGGACATCTAGGAAAGCTTCAGCACCATCACAGATGTGGGGGTTCAGCTCAGGGCTGCACACACTACCTCTTAGACAAAGTGCGCTGATGACTGAGCAGCTTCACAACCAGCCCTCCCTGCTCTAATTTAAACACTCTGCAGACAATATACAGATTTTTAATAAAAACCATTTAAAAAAAATCCACGTACAATATCGTCTAGCTGCAGGCAGACAGGATCTTCATCTCTCCCAAACCTGAGCACCAACACCTTCTCAGCAGTACTTTTTATCACCTGGTCTACTTCCTTTTTGCAGGTCAGCTTGGGCAATAGGAAGCTCATCTTGAAATAGTTTAAATGCTAATCTTCACCATCAATTCTGAAATAAAGTTGCAATATATAAAGATAGTTTAGATAAAATGCATGAACCCTTATTTAAAAAATTAACTTCTTTTTTTTTTTGAGACAGAGCATCAAGTTGTCACCCTCGGTAGAGTGCTATGGCATCACGGCTCACAGCAACCTCCAACTCCTGAGCTCAAGCGAGTCTCTTGCCTCAGCCTCCCAAGTAGCTGGGACTACAGGTGCCCACCACAATGCCCGGCTATTTTTTGGCTGCAGCCATCATTGTTGTTTGGCGGGCCGGGCTGGACTCAAACCCGCCAGCTCAGGTGTATGTGGCTGGCACCTTAGCCGCTTGAGCCACAGGTACCGAGCCTAAAAAATTAACTTCTAGAGGTTATGCATTTACATGGTTTTTAGGAACATATATAGAAAGGTATACTGTGAAAAGTTTCCCTCTCCTTGTCCCTGCTTCCGGGCCCATTCTCACTGCCCCATGTTCTCCCAAACATCAAGAAACAGCTTTTGTTACTTTCTATTTATCTTCTAGAGTGTCTATATTTTTTCCACTTTTTTTTTTACCCGCCCTAAAGTCTGTGTTCCAGCAGGAAAACCATGACACTCTCAAACTTGGCAATCTGAAGATAGTTTAATTAAGGCCAGTTAGAAAAGCACCATGGTGAAGTGCAGTACTTTGGGGCTGGTAATAGCAGGGAAGTGAAATGCTGTTCGTACCCTGAGGCCTGAAGGAGCCAGGGAAAGAAGCAGTCAGGACAGCTGTGAGGCTGAGAGGTGAGTGAAGGAGGCGCACACAGGTCAGCCTGCCGAGCCACTCTCCTCTTGTCTAGCCTCTGCCTGTGTCCCCACCCACTGACTCCAACTGGAACCAGAGTGCAGGGGAGTGGCTAAGGCAGGTAGGCCTCCTGGTCCCCAGAGCAGTCCAGGGGAGGATGAAGAGTGGCTCTCAAGGGGCAAATGGCACGTGTTTAGCACACACTTTATCCACTCTTCCGCATTTTTTATTTTTAAAAATCTAACCTATGACAATCTTCCCATGCCTCTGTAAAGAAAATTTCCATATTCTTTGTCAGAGCAGCATGCTATTTCACACAGGTCTTTTACTGATGGAAATCTATATTATCACAAATATTGGCTTAAGAATATTTAGTGCATACCTTATTAGGCACACCTCCTCATTTTACAAACTAGTTTGCTTATAGTTACACTTCTAGCTACAAGAACAAGGACTATTAACACAGGACATCAAATTTCTAGTCCAGGGTTTCTTCTACTACAAGAAGTTCTTATTTTCATAATTGCAAGAAATTTCAATTTTGAGAAACTCTTCATTGGGATATCTGACATTTTGAATTCAGTGCCAATGTTGGCTAATGCAACAAAAAGAGAAGATTTCTTCTTTATATTTTTTGGTCACAAATCACTAATTTTAAGATATGAATTAAGAGACAGATGTGGTGGCTCAGGTCTGTAATTTCAGTGACTTGGGAGCTGAGATGGGAGTATTGCTTGAAGCCAGGGGTTTGAAACCAGCCTAACACAGCAAGATCCTGTAACTAAAAAACCAAAAAAACCAAAAAAAACCAACCAACCAAACAAAAATAAAACAAAATGAGCTAATAATAATTCATATAGAAAATCAAATTGTCCAGCAATGGGTCATACTTCAAATGGGGATGCTGAGTGCTAGAAGGGACTTCATCAAAGATCAGAACAAGTTACCAATGAAAGGTAATGTCAAAGAGAAGATAGATTTGTCCCACCAGTAGAATCCAGACAGACAGCAGCCTCCCTGTATTACTGATAAAGAGGAGGAAGTAAGGGGAGGGCACTGAGTCAACATGAAGGTCAGTGGTGGGAATGGACAAATATTGGAAGGAGAGAAACTGAGACCACACCTAAGAAAACGTCCACAGCAAAAGACACCAACGGAGGATTCTGATGTACACCAAAAGAAGAGGTACAAATGGACAGTGAATAAATTTCAAAAACTTTACTAATAAGCAAAGAAAATTAAAAGATGTTTTAAAAATCCATTAAAATGGCAAAAATTAAACAAGATAGTAGTACACAATAATGGCAAGCATATGACTATGGCAGGAGGTTTAGATGGTCCCTGCTGGAAGGTTAAGGAGACAAAACCTTGCTGGAAGGAAAGCCCATACACTCTTCCACCAACAATTCCATTTCTGAAAATTATTTGTTGGTAAATACACGTAATTAGACACGTGGATACGGACTGATGAAGGAAGGATACCCATGCCATTTCTAAGGGTGAAAACCTGGAAACAACCTAAATGACCTCAATAGGGGTTGGAGAAATAAATGCTGGTACAGTCCTGGAACGCAAAAAAAGTCTGATCTCACTTTTGGACAGAACCTAAGCATAAAGTGTAAGTACGTACTTACACAGAAAAATAACTGGAAATAAACATCCCCGAACATCCCCAGTGTTGACCTCAGCGTGTGAAGAGACGGGTGATTTTTACTTACACCGGGGCGTAAGTAAAAGTATTTTTCCGGGTGGTTGCGCTACTCCCGGCCCGCGACTGCCCGCCACGAAGATACTTCACTCGTCCAAGTCACCTCCCGCTTCCACGTCAGCGCTGTCCACACCCGCCACCCGTTCCCGGACGAGCCAGGACGCCGGACACTCCTATCTTCTGCCCTGAGTTGGGGAGCCAACCCTAAGCCAAAGTAACCCCAGACTATTGCCTAGCAACCCTCGCGGGGCAATTTAGCCGGAAGGAAACCAAAGAAGAAATCGCACAAGCGCGGAAAAGGAATCCCAGTAGAGCGCCGGGAGCTGGAGATATGCGTCACTGCCCACGCAGAGCGGAAGCCACGGGTCACTTCCGCCCTTATTAAATATGGCGGTATTTTCTTCCCCGCCCCTTCCTCAGACTAGAGGCAGGGTCTCATCTCGTAGGCTAAGCGTGATTGGTCGCGAGGAGACTCGGAAGCGTCTCTGAGCTGAGCCCCGGAGGAGGCCTGGAGAGGCTGGTCGCGTTCTGTGACACTTTTGGATTTGGGAATCTGCGCTTTCAAGGCTGCTCTCTATGGTATTTTTCGACGGATAGAGGGGACCGCGCAAGGTATTAAGGGACAATAATGGCCGCCTTCAAAGTGTGGATTTTAGCTCCTTGAGGCCTTCTGTGCGAGGGGTGGCAGCGCCGGCTCCCCAGAACCCGGGACAGGAGGGTCCCACGAGTCCGGCTTGGTGAGGTGAGTGCCCCTTTTTCCTTCCTAACTGGCCAGTGGCCATTCATAGCGGCTCCAGGCGGTGTATATTGGTCCTCTGCTCAGGTCCAGGCCCGGTTTGGGAATTTCCTCTCTTGTCCCTGTCACCTACCTTGCCTTATTCACCTTGGGGAAGCTGCGCCCGTCCTCCCTGCCCCGGCCTTCTGTCTGCTGTGGTCAGAGCCCGCTGCCCCGAGCGGCTTCGCTGAGGTCCAGGATGGTACCCAAGGTCGCCCAGAGCCTTCTTCAGCCTTAGCCCTCTCCCGGACTGCCGCCGAACCGAGTGGGGCTTCTCGTCTGCTCTCCGTGCTGTCTCCACCAGGCAGTCTGGCGGGCGTTCTCTTCTGTTAGAATGTCAGCACCAGGTGGGATGGAAGTTCTGTTTTGTTCTCTTTATCCTCACTGACGAGATCAGTGATTGGCTCATGGGGGGCATTCAGTGAATAATTGATGACTGAATAAATCTAGATTCTTTCCTGGCTGTTTTTCTCGTACCGCTTGTGGTTTGTTTGCCATTAATTCTTCTCCAGAATTTTGTTAAGTCTTTATTTGTTCTTCTCAGGAGCTAGTTGAGTTCTCCTTGTACAACTCCTTGCCTTGTGTTGCTGTTTCTAGAGATGTTTGGTTTCCTGTTCCCCTTTAATAGGTTTAAATTCATTCATTCATTCATTTATCAAACATTTATTTTGCCAGGCACTGGTCTATATCAGTCAACAAGACATACAAGTTTTTCTCACCTCTGTAGAATGGCATTCTAGGGTGTATTTCCTAGTTTAGACAACTGAGCAGACTCTGTATACATACTTATATACTTATACATACTTATACATACTTGTACATGTATACATACTGCCTTCCTGTCTGGACTTCTTCACATGTATGTGGATGTCAACAATATGCAGCTTTCCCTTTTCTGTTCTGCGTGATGGTATTTTCAAAATGTATCTCTTGTTTCTGTGTCTCTATTACATGTTCAGTCTGTTTGGCAGAACTTCTGTAGAGCTGTGTGTTTAATTAGAGCTTGACAAAGAATTCTGGATTCCCATGGTACTTGATCCTTTGACAGTTCTTTTGCTTTATAAACTTGTTGGAGTTAGGGGAATTATCCAATCATCTTAAACAGTCAAATATGTATAAGTGGGAGTTGTGTAGTTGGAGGTAGAGAGGAATTTGTTTAGCATCAGAAAGTTGGTCACTTAAATACTGTTCAGTAACACCATTCTTTTTTTTTTTTTTGGTTGCAGTTTGGCCGGGGCTGGGTTCAAACCTGCCACCCTCGGTATATGGGGCCTGTGCCCTACTCACTGAGCCACAGGTGCTGCCCATAACACCATTCTTAACATGGTACTTCTCAGCAATATTTTCGGTGAATGTGGATTGTCATTAAACTGATTTTGGCTGCCATGAGTTAATCTCCCATGAAATACAGTGAATCCAAAAAATGCCAGTAAAGTATGGAGATGTGTGGTAGCCTTGTATTCCACATCTGCTGTGCTGTATCTGTTGTGTAAAGGGAAAGAGAAGTAGAACTTACAAGAAATTGGTGACCAGTCAATACATAGAAGCATAGAAAATAAAATATTGTAACAGTTATCCTATATAAGGGTGGCGCCTGTGGCTCAAGTAGTAGGGCATGGGCCCCATATACTGGGGGTGGCAGGTTCAAGCCCGGTTCTGGCCAAAACTGCAAAAAAAACCCCCAAAACCAAAAATAAAACAATTACCCTATATAACTCTTTGTGGTTACAGAGTACATTCACATACGATTTCTTGTTTGAGTCTCACAATAGCTCCACAGTCCAGACAATGCAAAAATTATTTCCCCTTTACAGATGTAAAATCATGGCTAGTCAAAGATTCAGTTATTGGCTTAGGCTCATGCAGATAGAAAATGTCAAGAGCCTGATTTCTTTTTTTTTTTTTTTATTTGAGACAGAGCCTCAAGCTGTCCCCCTGGGTAGAGTGCCGTAGCATCCCAGCTCACGGCAACCTCCATTTCCTGGGCTCAAGCGAATCCCCTGCCTCAGCCTCTCTAGTAGCTGGGACCACAGGCGCCCGCCACAATACCCGGCTATTTTTTTTGTTCCAGCCATCATTGTTGTTTGGCAGGCCTGGGCTGGATTCGAACCCGCCACCTTAGGTGTATGTGGCTGGCACCTTAGCTACTTAAGCCACAGGTGCGAAGCCAAGAGCCTGATTTCTAATTGAGGCTTCTGAATCAGATTTATTAGGGTTTCTGCTACACTCCTATTATAGATAACCATTGTTTTCTTCTCTTAGTGAAGACTTTTCTTGCCTAGATGGTACCCTCTGGATCCTGGTGTGTATGGGGGAGGTGTATATATCTATTTTGGTGTCTGTTGGGGTAGGAATGGAAGAGATTGTCAGTGGCTTTATGGAAAGATCTTGGTGAAAGATAGTAAAAGTCTTCCTGCTGTTGGGACTTGGGAGAGGAAGGCTGTCCACTTAAGTACATCCATAATTGCAGTTACCCTAGGATATAGCAGAGCTGAGCCTTCCTTTTCTTCTTTTACATCTAGTACTAAATGATTTGCCTTCCTTCCACAGAAGTCCCAGAGCCTGTGATGGCGGACACCAGTGAGGATATCTCCATCCATAGATTGGAAGGGACTGATGCGGACTCTCAAGTTGGTGGTCTTATTTGCAAGACCAAAAGTGCAGCCAGTGAGCAGCATGTCTTCAAGGCCCCCGCTCCTCGCCCTTCATTGCTGGGGCTGGACTTGTTGGCTTCCCTGAAACGGAAGGAGCGAGAAGAGAAGGATGATGGGGAGGACAAGAAGAAGTCCAGAATCTCTTCCTACAAGGACTGGGAAGAGAGCAAGGATGACCAGAGGGACTCTGAAGAGGAGGGCGGTGAACAGGCTGGCCGAAATAGCCGAAAAGACAGGTAAAGGCCTCAGGATGGGGTGGCCCAAAGGGAAGCAGATGGTGGCCAGGAAGTAACATCTCATGTTTATCTGTCAATTTTTCTGTTGGAAATTTAGTCTTCGAGATTTTATTGTGGGCTCAGTGCCTGTAGCTCAGCGGCTAGGGCATCAGTCACATACGCCAGAGCTAGCGGGTTCGAATCTAGCCTGGGCCTGCCAAACAACAATGACAACTACAACCAAAAAATAGCAGGGTGTTGTGGCAGGCACCTGTAGTCCCAGCTACTTGGGAGGCTGAGGCAAGAGAATCGCTTGAGCCCAAGCGTTAGAGGTTGCTGTGAGCTGTGATGCCATGGTGCTTTTACCCAGGGCGTCATAGTGAGACTCTGTCTCCAAAAAAAAAAAAAATTTTTTTATTGTGATTTTATAATATTGATGATAGGTTGGAATTGTTGTTTTCTTCAGACTTGTGGGGAAAATTGAAAGGTGACTTAGAGTAGATAATGGAGGTTAGAAATGTCTGCAGTACCAGGGAGATAAAGTAGAAAAAGAAAGATCACTTGTTTGGCAGAGCCAAAGGTTTCGTGCAGTTTTCCTCTGGTGGAGGGCCCTTTACCACTTATTCTCTATGTTTCAGACATTATCGGTCTGCTCGGGTAGAGACTCCCTCCCATCCTGGTGGTGTGAGTGAAGAGTTTTGGGAACGCAGTCGGCAGAGAGAGCGGGATCGGCGGGAACATGGCGTCTATGCATCATCCAAAGAAGAAAAGGATCGGAAGAAAGAGAAGTCGCGGGATCGAGACTATGACCGCAAGAGAGACAGAGGTAGACTGCCCAGCATAGTTCCCATTGCCTGTGAGCATTTGGAGAAATGAGTCACCCTTTTTCCTGTTGCAAGAATTTTTACCACACCCATTAACTGGGGAGCCCTATTTGCGTAATTTGATTGGTTTGACCCTAGGACTGGGAGTAGCAGGCAGTTTAAGAAAAGAGCTGTTGCTTGTGAGGTAGCTGCTTTGCTTGAGTGTGTGGGCCTCATTTTATTATGAAGATTGGTGACAAAGGAGATAATGGGGACATGAAGCTGGAGTTAAAAATAGTGTTGGTAAGAGAAAAGAAAGGGCAATGCTGTGGAGCAAACTAGACACACAGCCCAATGTGGGCTTTGCTCAGTATTGTTTTAAAGCTTACGGACCTGCAGCTATTAAAAAACTCAGTGCTCAGCGCCTGTGGTTCAAGTGGCTAAGGTGCCATCCACATACACCTGAGCTGGCGGGTTTGAATCCAGCCTGGGCCCGCCAAACAACAATGACGGCTGCACCCAAAAAATAGCAGGGCATTATGGCGGGCACCTGTACCAACTACTTGGGAGGCAGAGGCAGGAGAATCGCTTGAGCCCGGGAGTTGCAGGTTGCTGTGAGTTGTAATGCCACGGCACTCTACCCACGGCGACAGCTTGAGGCTCTGTCTCAAAAAAAAAAAAAAAAACCAAAAAAACTCACTATAGATTTGTAACTTTTCTTTTCTGAATTCTTGCAGGAAAATAAATATTACTGTGAGTTTCAAACTGTCTAGCCAGTAACTATTTTTTCCCCTCGATTGCATGGGAACATGTCATGTGAGTTTCAGGAGCCCGAGGATCACTCTAGAGCAGGGCAGGTTGTACCCACGGTGATGAGTGAGTGGGTGGCCTGTGTTTTCTCTAGGGTGATGATGGGTGTTCTCTAGGACGGGCTGGACACAGTTTTTTAAAAAAAATTGTTTCAGGTTAATTTGAGGGTACAAAAATTAGGTTACAACGTTTGCGTTTGTTAGGTAGAGTCCCTGTTATGTTTATGTCCTGCCCCCCCCAGATTGTGCCATATACCCTAACATTGTGCCCATTAAGTGGGAGCACACTCAGCAACCTTCCTCTTCCGTCCCCACTCCCTCATTCTCTTGCCCCCCACCTTGAATTGAGTTTTTCTCTTACATAAATGTGTATTAGATCATCTACTGGCTTCATATTAGCATTGAGTACGTTGAATACTTGCTTCTCCATTCTTGTGATACTTTACTAACAAGAATGTGTTTCAACTCCTTCCAGGTTAATACAAAAGATGTAAAGTCTCCATCTTTTTTAATAGCTGTTATTTCATGGTATACATATACAACAGTTTGTTAGTCGATTCCTGGGTTGGTGGGCATTTAGGTTATTTCCACAATTTGGTGATTGTAAATTGAGCTGTGATAAACAATCTAGTGCAGGCTCGGCGCCTGTGGCTCAATCGGCTAAGGCGCCAGCCATGTACACCTAAGGTGGCGGGTTCGAATCCCCAGCCCGGACCCGCCAAACAACAATGATGGCTGCAACCAAAAAATGGCCGGGCATTGTGGCGGGTGCCTGTGGTCCCAGCTACTTGGGAGGCAGAGGCAGGAGACTCGCTTGAGCCCAGGAGTTGGAGG
>CAUYQV010140513.1:0-17851 GCA_963574575.1 Galagoides demidoff
TTTTTTTGAGATGGAGCCTCAAGCTATCCCCCTGGGTAGCGTGCCATGGCATCACAGCTCATAGCAACCTCCAACTCCTAGGCTCAAGCGAGTCTCCTGCCTCTGCCTCCCAAGTAGCTGGGACCACAGGCGCCCGCCACAACGCCCAGCCATTTTTTTGTTACAGCCATCATTGTTGTTTGGCGGGCCCGGGCTGGGGATTCAAACCCGCCACTTTAGGTGTACGTGCCTGGCACCTTAGCCGATTGAGCCATAGGGGCCGAGCCTCTGCTCCACTTTTGATAAGAATTTAAACAGATTGCTGAATGGGCCCACTAATTAATCTTTTTTGTTTGTTTATCTTTGTGTGTGTGTTTATCTTTTTTTTTTTTTTTTTACTATAAAAGTAATATATATCATCTGTGGAGAATTTGATAGGAATAGAAAACTATAAAGAAATGAAGGTGGGGGGAATGCCCAAAGCAGAGTTAAGCACCACTGTTAACATGTTTTTTTGCAGTTTTTGGCTGGGGCTGGGTTTGAACCTGCCACCTTTGGCATACAGGGCCAGTGCCCTACTCCTTTGAGCCACAGGCGCTGCCCAAAAGCAATAGCTTAAAAAAAAAAAAAACAACCCATATCAGTATCAATGTCAAAGGCTCTCTGGGAGTCTATGGAATTGGAGTTTAAATTTTTTAAGAAAACATACCTAAGCTAAGTGGATTTGAAGTACAATTTTTTTTTTTTGAGACAGGGTCTTACTGTGCTGCCCAGGCTGAAGTGCAGCAGTCACAGTTCACTGTAGCTTGAACTCCTGGGCTCAAGTGATCTTTCTACCTCAGCCTCCCAGATAGTTAGGATTACGATATGTGTTAGCATGCCCAGTTAATTTTAAAATTTATTTTAATTTTTTGTAGAGGTGGAGGTCTCAAACTCCTGGCCTCAAAACATCCTTCCTCCTGCATTGTCTTCCAAAGTGCTGGGATTACTGGAGTGCCAGGATTTTGAGGCATACCCAGGCCAAGTGTGTGGGACAAAGAGTCTGGGTCTTTAGCTCTGGGGCTCAGTGTGGCTTCCCAGGAGCCTCCCAGAAAGGTAGATGGAATTTGCCTCAGTCGTGGAGGTTTCCTTCTTCACATACCTCCTGGCATGAGCACTTTCATGTTTGGCCTGCCTGGTAATCTGAAGTCAAGGATGGAGGAGGAAGGAAGGG
Source organism: Galagoides demidoff (assembly GCA_963574575.1). Classification (NCBI taxonomy): domain Eukaryota; kingdom Metazoa; phylum Chordata; class Mammalia; order Primates; family Galagidae; genus Galagoides; species Galagoides demidoff. The sequence goes on from CAUYQV010140513.1 coordinate 1,193, forward strand.
GTGGGAAGGTGCTCTCCAAGGACAAGGGCTGTCTTACTGGGCAAATACCTGGAGTTGGCTGGCCTGTCTCCCTCTTTTCTTTCCTCGGTGGAAAAGACAACTATGCCCAGCCCTGCTGAATTGCAGGTGAGCAGGCTGATGAGGATCCCGTGGAGAATACTTCCTCAAAGGGAGAGAGAAAAGACCAGGGAAGGTGGAGTGAGCAAGGCAGTGCCACTCTTGCCCACACCCTCACTCAGTATTTCTTTAGGATTGTGGCAAATGGTGCCAAAAGGCAGCAAATGCTGGGGCCACACTTGCTGGCTGGGCACAGCCACCACTTAAGGAAGCGGAGCAGACCAGCCCTCTTCCTTGGGTCCCAACGCTGAGAGTCTCCCTGCAGGGATTACTGGAAGTGGGGCAGGCTGGGGAGCTTGGAACACTGTGGTTCTCTGAATGGAAATCTCCCCAGCAACTTTGTGATTGGAGCCTTGTGGCAGCGGCTGCCAGACCCCAATAGAACTATTTCTTTTTCTGAGATTAACTGGGGGCTAAATATTTGCTAAGCACCAAGCTAACTGTTCTATGTGCATTATTTTCTCACTTCATCCGCACAGCACCCCCATAAAGTGCATTTAGTTTCCCTCCCGTTTTAGATGAACAAAGTGAGAGGATAAGAGACTCCCTCAAGGTTACACAACCCGTCCGTCACCGGCTGGAATCCAAATGCGGACCTAATTCCAGGCTAGAGCTCTTAGCTACTATTCTCAGCTGCTGCTGCTGCTGGGAGGCGGCTGCCAAACCCACCTGGACGCTTCCGCCTGGACGGCTATTGCGGGAGTCCACCAGACCTCTCCTCTGAAGGCTTCTGCTCCATTAGCACCTGTCACCTCTGGGGACAAAGTGTATTTATGTGCCAAGGGAGAGCCCAGATCCTAGACAGGGAAGGGCTCATGGCTCTGCACGTTGTGTGTGGCAGGTCCGGGAGGCCGGCGGGGGGTCCTGGCCACTGACTTCGCTGCAGCGAGCCGACGCCCAGAGACAGCAGAGGCCGGGACACGGCGGGGTTAAATGAAGCCCAGCAGGGCCTGGCAGCCTCCCCAGCCTCGACCCCAGGGGCCATGGCGGCTCCTCCCTCCGCTGGCGGGTGGTGGGGGCGCCAGCGGATAAGGGATGTAGGCCCGCGGTCCCCGCCCCCCTCCCACGGCCCGCCCCTCCCACCCGGGTCGGCCCCGCGGGCGCTGGTTGGCTCCCTGGGAGCACCGCTCGCCCTATCACACACCTGCACAGTTGCCAGGCAACTGGGACAGAGTTGTAACACCTCGGCTCAAGCCTGGGTGGTGTTTTTGTTTGCTGACTGCTCTGAGGCTCTCCTTAGAAGTTGTGGAAAGACAACATTTGGCTTCCCTCCTCACAGGGACCACACCCCACCCAGGGCTGCTCCCCCATCCCCAGCCCCTAGCCAGTGGTCTCTGCATTCCCAGCCCCCCTCCTCTGGCATTCTCAGCGCCCACAGGTTACTCCTAGGTCCCTTCCTGGGTCCCCCGAACCCAAGGGAGGCAGCCAGGCAAGGGGCCTTGGGAGCTCTTCACGGCTCTCTCATTTTGGGAAAGTCATCCTCGGGGAAGCTGGGGGCTTCCGCCAGGGAGAAACCACGAAGGTGTTGAAGGGCAGGCTCCAAGGTCGCCAGGGTCACAACCACAGTTGCTGGCTTCAGAACAGGCGACGGGTGGGTGTGGGGCACATCTTGGACCTGCCTTCTATCTTTACACACAGGTTATTACCTAGGTGTTCCCCAAACTTTAGTCTCTGCCTCACACCTTCCCATTGTCTCACCCATCTGTGCACCACCTGCACTATTTTTGCAACTTCTTTTTTCTTCTGTAGATTGACCCACTTTAGCTTAAATAAATGTATTTAGAAAGGAAACTTGATAACACTTCTGTAAATGGAGACTCAGTATTACTTGCCATAAATAGAAAGTAACCACAAAAATAAATATAAAGAAACAAATGTTATTAAATTGTAGCACATGGAGTCTGATCTGAGAGGGCCATGATGATAGCAAAATAACTGCTTATTAAGCATTTACTTCGCACTAGGTACCAGTTAAGGGCTGTGCATGGATTAGCTCATTTGATCTCATGGGTTTTTTAAAATTTTCAGTTTGCTAAATTGTTATCTGAGAATCATCTTGTATTATTAATGTTCCCATTTCATAGATGAGGACACTGAGGTTCAGAGAAGCTAAGGACTTTGGCCAAAGGCATGTAGACTTTATAAATGACAAACTATGATTCAAAGCTGAGTTCCTCCCAGAGTCTGGGCTTTTAACATGGCTTGTGCTGTCTCCTTGTATGATGTCACTCCTGGCTCCCTGTCCTGGGGCTGAGTGGTGGCCCTTTTCCAGGATTGGGGCAATGATTAGAGCCCCAGCTGAAGTGGTTTGGGCTGGCCTCAGGGAGTGTAACCTGATAGGTGTTCTCATAGATAACTGCACTGCCTCCCAACAGCCCTGGGAAGTATCTCATTTTATAGCTCAGGAATTGAGGTCCAGGGTGGCCAAGTCACACTGCAGCTGAGTGACAAGGCCAGGATGTGGGTCCTGTCTCCTTCTGCAGCAATAGCACTATCTTACACTTTGTAGCTCCCTCAGCCTCATGCAGAGAGAAGAATCTTTCATCTTTAGCAAACCTTACAGCAGAACTAAGCCTTCATCTCACAGGGAATCAAATCTCCACCTGGGGAAAGTGGGCATTTGTGGGCAGACACCACTCATAGCCAAGTCTGGTCTCTGGAATCATAGTATTCTACAGTGGGGGAAGACTCTGGGGCCAGTGCCCTGCTCCTGGGCCTCCCCCTGCTTCAGCAAGACTGCTATACCACTGAGCAGGGACGTTTGTTTGGCTTTATTATCTGCCCTCCTGGAAACATAGTCCATCATCCCCTATCAAAATGAGTGTCTGCATTTCTCTCTACAGAGCTGGCTCATTCTTACCTGGAAGAGAAAGAACAAGGGTGCATTTCGAGAGGGAGGAAAATCATATGTTATTTTTAAAAGGCATTTTGAGTGAGTGCTGAATAGAGTTCAAGAAAATTGCCTTTAAGACCTGCTCTCTGTGGGGATGGTGTTTCTCATGGCTCCCAACTATTTGGAAACTTAATTGCACATTTGAATGGGCTACTGTTTTTATTTCTTTCTGGTCTCAGAGGTGGGCTTTGAAGATTGTGCTTTCTCTGTAATGGTTTTCTTTATCTCAAATAAATTTTGAACACCTGTGAGGTAGATCTGCTTGAAAGAAACTGTGTCAGAATTGGCTCTAGATTTAATAAACCTGCGAACGGCACAGGGTTTGGGGAGATGATGTGGCATTAGCTCTCCTTGAGCCCCTGACTCAGGGGTTGCAGCCTATTCCCTGTGCCCCCAGAGGGGCTGTGTTCTCTGTTGGTGCTCTAACTTTGGAGCCTCTGCCCACTTTGGCTCTGAGACACCATCTCTGCCCCAAGCTGGAAGCCGGTTAAGGAGGGGGGAGACTGATTCCTAGGGCCTTTTAGGCCAAGATGCTAATAAGAGGCTTTAGGTTAATTGTGGAACCGCAGCTCCCCTCTACTGTAGACTTCCTCCCTCTCTTGCACCATGTCTTTAAGACGAGAAAGCCCATTTTAGAGCACATTGACAGGGTGCCAATGCTCAGAACAGTGAGGGTCCCTAGGCTACTCATTTCCTTTCCCTATAGGCTTGCACTATCCCTGACCAAAGGTCTCCACACAGCTTCTCTGTTTTGAGTTCTTTTTTCTGGCCCCTTTCTTTACCCCTTCATCCTTAGTTTCCTTTTTTCTTTTTCCTTCCATCTTTCTTTTTCCCTCCCTCCCTCCCTTCCTTCCTTCCTTCCTTCCTTTCTTTCTTTCTTTCTTTTTTTTGAGACAGTCTCACTATGTCACCCTCAGTAGAGTGCCATGGCATTATAGCTCACAGCAACTTCAAACTTGGGCTCAAGTGCTTCTTTTGCCTTGGTCTCCCAAGTAGCTGGGACTACAGGCATCCTCCACCATGCTTGCCTATTTTTAGAGACAGGGTCTCGCTCTTGTTCAGGCTAGTCTTGAACTCCTGAGTTTGGAGTTCACCTGCCTTGGCCTCCCAGAGTGCTAGGATTACAGGCATGAGCCACCATGCCCCGCCTACACCCATGGTTTCTTGCCTTAAGGATTCCCTAGGCCCTGCCCACATTTTTGTCAATTGTCCCTCAAATTACCTGATGATACTTCACTGACACAGCAGTCCTAGACAAGTCATTTACCACTCTAAGCTTTGTTTCTCTCATCTGTAAAATGTTATTTTAATAAGTTTGCTTGTGTGGTTGTGGTGAGAACGAAGTATAGCATCATATACTATATGATGACTAGGCTTGAGTCAGGGTCTGGAGGACAATAACCTGGACCCTCCAAGCTGTCATGAGGGGCAAGGACCACCCCTCAGACACAGGAATCCTTGGAGCAACCCTGATCAGTGGCCTCCATCCTTAGACAAGTGGTAGTCTTACACCCTACCTTCTGCATTTGCCTCTGAGCTGGACACTACTGACCAGTGGCTTTGTTTGGTAGAGAGTCCCAGGGGAACAGAATCTCATGGGACTCAAGAAGCTGGCATTTCTTTTGTCCTGTGATCTGCCGAAAGTAGAAGCTGTCCATTCTACTGATACAAGCACATTCTTTTTAGTCTTTATTATTACTGGGAAACAAAGCAGCCACAGATTTTGTATGGTATCATCCCCTGAGAATGTAAAAGAAAGAAACAGATGACACCTGATATCCCTGCTGGCGCAGCAGGTGGGAGTGGGTCTCTGGGCTTCGTTCTGAAACTATATGTCATTTCAGCTGCTGTTCCTGTGCATAGCGGACTCATGTCTAATTCCAGCTAGCCCCTCTCTGGCCTGGTCCCCTGTGGAGCCTCATTCAGTCTTTGGGTTTGAAGATGCAGGAACCAAAAGGATACAATAGAAAAGAGGTGGGTGTGGTGGCTCAAACCTGTAATCTCAGCACTCTGGTGAGTCTGAGGCTCACCAGAGGCCAGGAGTTTGAGACCAGCCTGGGAAACATAGCAAGAGCCCATCTCTACCAAAAAAAAAAAAATAATAATAATAATTAGCCAAGCATAGGTACATACATAGCTAGTAATCCTAGCTACTTGGGAGGCTGAGGTAGGAGGATCATTTGAGTTCAGAAATTCCTTTTTATAGAGACCTTGTCTCAAAAAAAAAAAAAAAAAGACATGGAGGATGGGTCTCTCTCTCTCTCAAAGGGCTCATGGCTGAGTTGGGAAGTTAAAGTTAAGCTTCTCAGGAAGTGATGAGAGCCCATGTAGGAGACAGAACAAGCAGGCACTAGTCTGGGGCAGGCTAAGATTGGGGAAAGGTCCAGGAAAAGGGAACCTTGACTTGGACTGTTGGATGGCTCACAAGAGAGTAGAAAGGATATTTCTGGGGAGGGGCCACAAAGGGGAAGAGTTGTGGTGTCCAGACTGAAGGGAGCAGTAGATGTGGTCTGAGAGCCAGAAACCCGGTTGGTACACAGGGTAGGGCTGGCTCACTCAGGGCCTTGAAGCCAGGGAGGTGTATAGATCAGGGAGCAGGACTTTGGGAGTACTTAAGAGAGTGAATTCTTTTTTTTTTCTTTTGAGAAAGAGTCTCACTCTGTCATCCTGGGTAGAATACCATGTGTGGCATCCAGCTCACAGCAACCTCAGACTCTTGGGCTCAAGTGAGCCTCTTGCCTCAGCCTCCCAAATGGCTGGGACTATAGGCACCTGCCACAATACTCAGCTAGTTTCTCTTTTTCCTTTTTCTTTTCTTTCTTTCTTTCTTTCTTTTTTTTTTTTTTTTTTTTGAGACAGAGTCTCTCACTTTGTCACCCTCACCCTCACCCTTGGTAGAGCTGTGGCGTCATAGCTCACAGCAACCCTCAATTCTTGGGCTCAAGCGATTCTCTTGCCTCAGCCTCCCAAGTAGCTGGGACTCTAGGCACCTGCCACAACACCTGGCTGTTTTTAGAAATGGGGTCCCACTCTTGCTCAGGCTAGTCTCAAACTTGTGAGCTCAGGGTAATCCACCTGTCTCGGCCTCCCAGGATGCTAGGATTACAGTCATGAGCCACTGTGCCCAGCCCAGTTTTTCTATTTTCAGTGGAGGTGGGGTCTGACTTTTCTTCAGGCTGGGCTCGAACTCCCTCAGCTTCCCAAAGCACTAGGATTACAGGTGTGAGCCACCGCACCTGGTTAGAAAGGGAATTCTTTTTTTTTTTTTTTTTTTTTGCAGTTTTTGGCTGGGGCTGGGTTTGAACCCGCCACCTCCAGTATATGGGGCCATTGCCCTACTCCTTGAGCCACAGGCACTGCCCTAGAGAGGGAATTCTTAACCTGGGGTTCACAGATGGACTTCAGAGCATCCTAATCTTCTGAAATCATACGGTGCAGTGTTTGGGAGTAAATGGGCTTTGTGGCCAGACCTTCCTGCCTAGAGTCTCAGTTCTGCCACTTTCTAGGGATTCCTTCACCTCTCTCAGATTCCTCGTCTGTGAAGTGAAAATAAACGTCATGTCTACCTCCCAGTATGTTTGGGGCAACACATGAACATGATGTGCTGCTTCTACTTCATGTTCGTGGTACATGGTAAGCTCTGAGTCAAGGGCAATTATCATTAATATGCTGCAGAACTGTGAGTGATTATGTATAGGCTCACTTCTCTAGGGAAAGGGTCTCCTACAGCTTTCCTGAGATCCTTAAGGGGTCTCTGATTCAAAAAATGTTAAGCACCACTCACTGCTTGAGAGTTTTAAAAATAGAGGACTGTTAAGCAGCAGAGAGCAGTATTTATGTGAACTAAACGCGGTGGTAGGGGCCTGGGGGCAGGGAAACCCATGTGGAGCCCTTCTGTCCATCTGTCAGATCCACTGTCCTTCCCTCCATTACATTGGCTATCGGGCATCACTGAGCACTAACTCAGGCCCCCTGCTAAATGCTAAAGGCACGCATCGGGGGAGGAAAGATGTGTGGTGGCCATTCTCCAGACATGAACCTGTCCCTTCAGCCATTCATATCCTGGGAGGGTCCTTTGCCACATGCAATCTGGGTGGGTCTGGAATGTGATCTAACTAGTAGAATGCAGTGAAAGTGCATGTCAGTTCTAGGCCTAAGTCTTTAGACGCTGGCAGGAAAAAAAAAAAAAAGCAGAAGAAGAAAGAAAGAAAAGAAGAGACCAGAAAGCAAAGAAGGCTGGCAGCTTCACTTTTATGGTTTTGGGAGCTCTGAGCCACCAGGCAAAAAGTCCAGCCACTTTGCCAACTTGCTGGAGAGATCATTTGCAGAGACCACATTGAGAGGAGAGACCCTGAGGCCACATGGGGAGGGAGACAGGCTCCAGCATCCCAGAATCTTAGTTCCATCCTTTGATGATTGCGGCTCCCGCTACCACCTGGCTGTAACCACATAAGACACCACAAGGGAGACAAGAAGAACTACCCCACAGAGTTAGCCTGGCAACATGGTGAGACCACCCTGGTTAAGAAATAGTTTTAAGCCCTCATGTTCAGAGTGACTTGTTACGTATGTGGAAATAAACAAAGACCAACAAAATGAGAACAGGGAAAGGCTATTTACTCAGTGCTTGCTATAGCAGGGGGTGGCCAGCCCCCACCACTTGCATTCTGGCAAAGAGTCAAAGGCAGGCAGAGGAGTGGGAAATGTTAATAGTGGAAAAAAGAGAAGACTTTGGCTTGGTGCCCGTAGCACAGTGGTTATGGCACCGGCCACATGCACCGAGGCTGGTGGGTTTGAACCCAGCCCAGGCCAGCTAAACAACAATGACAACTGCAACAAAAAAATAGCCAGGTGTTGCGGTGGGCGCCTGAAGTCCCAGCTACTTGGGAGGCTGAGGTAAGAGAATCTCTTAAGCCCAAGACTTTGAGGTTGCTGTGAGCTGTGATGCCATGACACACTACCATGGGTGACATAGTGAGACTCTGTCTCAAAAAAAAAAAAGAAGGCTTTAAGGATGCCCTGGAAGGAGATGGTTGGCACATGTATGCTGGAGATGGGTGACATAGAAGCAGGGCATCCACTGTGCTGGGTTAGGGGGCATATTTGACTTTTTCCAGTTGGTAGTAAGTTGGAAGTAGGGACAAAAATTGGGGAAGCTAATCAAGTCTTGGCTGTTTGGAGCTGAATGTTACAGGGGTTAACGTTGGCTTCCTGCTTCCTGGGTTGTTTGCTAGACACAGTGTTCTGACTTCCTACAAGACTGACTTGTAGATAGTAGGTTGGCTTCCTGGGCTGGCTGCTGCAGATTGTGGGTCAGAGTTCTACTTTTATCTCTGGTCTGGCACCGTCCATGTGCATATTTAGTCTCTCACTAGCAATAGATATCTATGTGCAACCTGACACTGGTGAGGCCATGTTGAATGTATACAGTGTTCTGGGTAAGCCAGAAGTGGGGAGAATTCCCTCTAGCTTGAGCCAAAATTGAAGAAAAGATGAGAATTAGCCAGGTAGATGAGGGAAGGAGGGGCATCCCAGGTGGAGGGGACAGCTTAAGCCCAGGCCCAGATATGTAAGAGAACTTAGCCTTGAAAGAAACTTCAATAAGCTATATTACTGGTCTCCTGGTGCAGAAGGTGTTGGCTTAGAGCTGAGGGTATGAGACAGAGAGTTACAAAGCCTCCCAAAAGAAGGGTCACAGAAATTTGAAATGAAATAATCAGAGCTGAGTTTTATTTTATTTTTATTATTTATTTGACACAGTCTTGCTTTGTTGCTCTGAGCAACAAAGGTTGGTGTCATCATAGCTCACAACAACCTCAAACTCTTGGGCTCAAGCAATCCTCTTGCCTCAGTCTCCTGAGTAGCTGGGACTACAGGTGTCTACCACAGTGCTCAGCTATTTTTAGAGATTGGGTCTTGCTCCTACTCAGGCTGGTCTGGAGCTCCTGAGCTCAAGCGACCTATCCACCTCGGCCTCCCAGAGTGTTAGTATTATAGGCATAAGTCACTGCATCCGGACCAGAGCTGAGTTTTAGAAAAACTTCTCAAATGGAGAAGGTAGCGTGGGGCAAGGGCAAAGGCTGGGGATTAGTGAGTAGGCAGCTGTGCCCTCAGGAGACAGTTCTGGAAGCTTTAGCTATGACACTTGGTGATCCGGACTCAAGGGAGGAGAACGTATCAGGGCAAAGTGGCACATGCCTGTAGTCCTAGTTATTTGGGAGGCTGAGGCAAGAGGATTTGTTCAACCACGAGAGTCTGAGGTTGCTGTGAGCTATGATGACACCATGCCACTGTATCCAGGGTGACAGAGTGAGACTCTGTCTCAAAAAAAAGGAAGAAAAAAACAAAATGAAGAGAAAGATGCAGAGTCCTGGGTTTTGGGCATGCTGATGTGGCAGTCGCTAAGAAAGTGACCCAAGAAGAAGGAAGAGGTTTAGAGTGGAATGACTTTTGTTTGGGGGATGCTTAGTGAAAAGAGTCTGGGAAATCCTCCAGGATGAGTGCAGAAGCACTGGAGATGTGGACTTGGAGTTAGGGGAGAGCTAAGATGAAGAAGAGTTTGGCATCATCAGCACAGGCACAGGGCATGGTGGGTAAAATGAGAAGACAAGGTGCCCACGACAGGCGCAGGGAAGGGATGTCCAGAAAAACTGGAGTAGACCCAAGAAAGAGTTGTGTGGAAGGAATGGGTAGGGGGAGGAAGGGATATCAAGGAGTTTTACCCTCAGGGGCAGCTGAGGCAAGATAGGGACCTGAAACTGCTGGACTTGGGCGCCTGCAGGGAGTGAGAAGTGGGTGGGATTTCAGGTGTAGGGCTTGTAGAGAGAGGCGAGAGGAAGTGGGCCTATTTCTCAGGGACAGATATTTCAAGAAGTTTGCCCGTGAAGGGGAGGAGAACGAGGCGGTAGCTGCGGGGAGGTTTGGTTAGGCAGGGTTTTGTTGTTCAAGGGGAGACTAGAGCGACTCCTTAGGCAGAGAGAAGCAGTGGCTGGCGGGGGGCGGGGAGAGAGTGGAGCACTAGACCGGGGAGGCAGCTGTTAGAAACCTCGGCCTCAGGCAGAATCCCCAGAATCCCGGCTGCAGGTGGAGATGTGTTGGCCCACACAGTGTTTTGTTTGTTTTGTTTTTTGTTGAATTTGCTGTCAGCCAATTGCGTGCAAACAATCCTGATTCCCAGCCTCAGGCAAAATCTGATAACCCAGGGCCCCCTCCACCCACTTCCTTCTGGGGCCTGAGGATGGCCTGGCTTCCAGCTTGAAACCTGCTCTGTCTCCTGGCCCGCTGTACCCTTTTCTGTTTCTGGCTCAGCCTCTATGTAAGAGTTTGAATTGGGACCATGAGGTGAGCTCTGGGAGGGATGTGTGAGGGTGTGGAGGAGAGGAGGGGAATAGGGGTAGAGGGGAAAGGGGAAGGTCTGGAGGGGTCACTGAGGGAAATGGGACAGGAGGCTGCGAAGGCCACATGGAGTAATGCTGGGGATGGTGGCAATGCTGGAACCAGGGACCTGCTGTGTACTGGGTGACAGAACAGGGGACAGAGGGAGAGGTTGGGCCGAAGGGAGAGGATGGGACAAAGGACCCTGCTCTGTCCTCTAGGAACACACAGAACAATGGTGTCCCTTGGCTCTGTTAGGGTGGGGTGTCCCTAAGACTTGGGGTCACACAAACAGGGCCCCAGAAGACAGAGCCTGCCCTCTCCTACCTCAGGGTAGGAGGACTGAGGACTCTATCCCTGAGGACTCTCCTCAGCTAGGAACATGCTGAGGAGTCCAGTCTGGGGGAGCCCTTACAGCACTGAGAAGGTGGAGGGCTCCTAGGTTCTGATCAGAGTCCTCTCCCTCCTGTGACAGGTCCTTGGAACCCCTTTCTCCTACAGCTCTCCCCCCCGCCCCCGTCTTCCTTCCGAAGCATCTTCTGTCTGTCCCTCTGTGGCCTTTTGCCTGGTTCTATCACTCACCCATCTGGGGCTTGCTCTTGACAGGAGAGGGGGGTCTCATCCCCTCCCTGGTAACAGCTCATCACACAGCTCAAGATCAAAACATCCTCATTTGCACCCTTTGTGGAGCCTTTTCTCAGTCATACTGGGAATTGTGTGTGGCTTGGACACATGTCACTGTATCATATTGAGTTGGAATGTAATTAGGTGATGGTGGGGAAAATTCCATCTGTCTCCTGGGAATGCTGGGATAATGAGCCATCACAGAGGACCCGGGAGGTTGGTGGGGGGCTGCTGACCTGAGCTGAAGGCGCGGATTGTTCATTAGCTCCAGAGCTGCTCATGATTTGTTCCTTGTCTTGGCCGAGTAAACGAGCTAGCCCCGTTCTTGAGCAGGAAGCGGGAGCTTTAATGGAGAGCCTGAAAGGGTGTTCTAGGATTTGAAGCAGGGAGGTCAGCAAGGCATCCTTTCTGGGGTGTGGGGAAGGCGGAAGCCATAGTCCTCCACCGCAGGCTGGTGGCTGTTTGCTAAGCCGAGCCCAGAGAGTGGAGAAACCTGGCAGAGGAACCAGACTTCCCTCCAGTGTGGCCTGGGTGGATGTCAGTCAGGGTGAAGGCAGGGGGACCTGGGGTCTTCACCGGGAACATAAACTGGGAGGCCAGCCCTGGGAGAGGCCCTAGGCCACTCTACCCAGAGCCAACTCTCCTCTACACCCTTGAGGGTTACCCAGGCCCACTCAGGGCTCCTAACTTACCCTTCCCCAGCAATTGAGTGTTTGGGAGGGAAGGCCCTCTTCCTGCTGCTCCCACCCCACAGGGCGGTGAGTCCACCTGTCTCCTGTCCTTGGCGGTGTCCACAATGCCCCACAGCACCTGGCACCAGGTGAGTGTTCAGCCTGTGCTGGAAAAACATGTAAAGGAAATAAAAATATCAGGACTCTTAAACTTAGGGTTAATAAACCTCCATTGATTGAGATCTTTGCCTTAGTGACTTATTTTGGGTTGTCAAGTGAGTGAATGACAGCAAAGCCCTTCTTCTGCTTTTTACTTAAGGTCATGCCCCCTTCTAAGGACCTCTTAGGGCACATTTTTCTTTATTGTTATTGTTTTTGGAGACAGGGTCTTGCTCTGTTTCCCTGTTAGAGTGTAGTGTCACCATCATAGCTCACTGAAACCTCCAACTACTGGGCTCCAGCAATCCTCCTTCCTCAGGCTTATGAGTAGCCACCTTATCAGCAAATTTTTAGGGATAGAGTCTTGCTATGTTGCCCAGGCTAGTCTGGAACTCGTGACCTCAAGAAATCCCCTTACCTTTATCTCTCAAAGTGCTGGCATAACACGCATGAGCCACCATGCCTGGCTGGGGCACAACTTTCTGTGGGGGTGTGACTGGCATTCCAATGCTCATTTAGGGGAGCCCTTTTAGGGGGTGTCGGGGCTTGTTTGCTCTAAGAGGCATCCTGTTGGGAGGGACAACCCCACTCTGGCCCTTTTCCTGTTGCTCCCCAAGGGAAATTAATTCGTGGGGCCAAGGAGATATACCACCCATAGCTTGCGTCACTTACTCAAGACCAACTCTGCCAATAGAAGTCTAGCCCCATGTACTTTAAATTTCCTAGTAGCCACATTAGAAAAGTGGAAACCTATGAAGTTAGTTTTTAAATATTTTTATTTAAAGCAATATATTCAAAATAATATCACAATGTGCAATCAATATAAAATTATTCATGAGATATTTTGCATCCTTTTTTATACCAAGCCTTTGAAATAACCACATTTCGAGTGTTCAGTTGCCACATGTGGGTATCAGCTTCTATACTGGACAGCAAGGCTCTAAACTATGCTCTGGATACTTGAAACCCCAGAATTCTTTGCTCACCTGGCCCCTTCTGCTTCCTGGGCCTCTTTCCCACTAGAATTCCCTAGGGCAGATTGCCCCCTGGAGCTGGAGGGCTGCTGGGGTGAGAGCCAGGTTTGCCTCTGAGGAGGGGCACACTCTTTGGTTTGTTCTCCTTCTTAGCTCAAAATCTGCCCTGACCTTAGAGGCTGGGGGGATGGGAGCTATGGGATGCCAAGGAGCAAAAGAGGACGGACACATCCCAGAGCCAGCAAGGGAGCCCTCAGAGATGGAGGGTGGCTGGGCTCCTGCAGAAGCAGCCTGGACCGCCTGGCTGGTGGGAGGGAAAATGAGTGGGGGCTGCAGTCCACAGACAGGTTAATGGCTCCTGCCTTACATGCAATTGAATTTGCCTTCACGAGCCTCCCGGGTTTGGGGAAGAGCCTCTCCTCCTGGGAGCTCAGCTGGACTCCCAGAGCCACAGGGCTTGGGTCAGCCAGGCCTGATTCAATCAGGAAAAAATGAAGGATACAGGGGCGCAGACAGCCCAGAGGGGCTGGTGGCTTAGCTCAGAAAGACAAGGCTGTAGAGAACCAATGTGGGCCTTCCAGGTCATAGTTCTGCCTTCCTCCTAAAACCCCAAAGAGCTGGGGCCCTTGCCTGACCATCAGAATACATTATCATGCCCGTCTCTACGTTCCCATCTCTCTTGATAGTGATTGTGTTGCAGGAAGATAAGCCCCACTGGAGAGAAAGAGCACCCAAACACCATGTTTATAAGAGCAAGGGCTTTATTCACCGGCCGGGAGCTTATTGCATAGAATTCCAAATGGCTGCGCTCTCTGACTGGCTTGGTCTTTCCTTTTCTATCTCTAGCCCCAAAGTTCCAACCCATAGGCACCTTTATCATTGGTCAGTTTGAATCAAGTGGGAGATGCTATTCCAGCCCCCACAGAACTACAGGATTTCACAGAAGTGGAAATTTCCAAGTTCCAGGAAGTTCAGTTTACAAATTCCCAAGAGCTGAGTCACCATGGACAGGACCCTACAGGTGTATCCTTGTGGTCTCCTTAAGGTGTTCTCCTGGACCTCACCCTTCTCAGGTATCCTCTCTCTATTGCAGGATGACTCAAAATCAGAAAACTGGGAACTACTCCCTGGTCTATTTTTCTTGGTGTCTGTGGGGTATGCAACGCATGCCAGGACCAGGGTGGGAGGAGGGGAGAAGCAGCAAACGAGAGAGATTCCACCCTTTTTTTCTTATAGCATAACTGTGTACATTAATGCAATCATGGGGTACAGTGTGCTGTTTTCATACACATTTCACCCTTCTTTTCTTTTTTTTGAGACAGAGTCTCACTTTGTCACCCTGGGTAGAGTGCTGTGGCATCACAGCTCACAGCAACCTCCTGCTCTTGGGCTTAGGTGGTTCTCTTGCCTCAGCCTCCTGAGTAGCTGGGACTACAGGCGCCCACCACAACGCCCAGCTTTTTTTTTTGTTGCAGTTTGGCTGGGGCCGGGTTCAAACCCGCCACCCTTGGTATATGGGGCTAGTACCCTACCCACTGAGCCACAGGCACCACCCTCCACCCTTTTTTTTCCTCTCTGTGTCTTCTGTGTTCTGTTGAACCCAACTCCCAGGCACATACTGTGTATCTTCTCCATGGGAGGCAAGTGGATGGATTTGAGGAGGACAAGTTGCAAACTAGAGAAGATATTACATGACTCCCACCTGGTCGGGCTCTCTCATGCCTCCAGGCCTTTGCCCATGCATTTCCTGCCCCCTGGATGTACTCCCCTTTCCTTCTTGAAGGCCAGCTGACCTTCCACTCCTCCTTCCAGGTTCACCTTCCCCCTGTGCCTTTCCCTGGTTCCTCCTCCACTCCCTGGCAGCATCTCTTTCTTCTTCCTCATCCGTGTTTCTATGGCATCATAGTTGGCTCCATCTCAGTGCTTGATAGTGTATTGACTCAATCCACAAATAATTGTTTCTTTCTTCCTTCTTCTTTTTAAAAAATTTTTATTTATTTACTTAGCTTTGAGACAGAGTCTCACTCTGTTGCCCAGGCTAGAGTGCCATGGAGTCAGCCCAGCTCACAGCAACCTCAAACTCCTGGGTTCAAGCCATCCTCCTCCCTGAGCCTTCTGAGTAGCTGGGCTATAGGCACCTGCCACAATACCTGGCTAATTTTTCTATTTTTAGTAGAGACAGGCTGGTCTCTAACTCCCTGATCTTAGGATCCCTAAGTGATCCTCCTGCCTCAGCCTCTCAGTGTGTTCCCATTACAGGTGTGAGCCACCATGCCTGGTCTTTTTTTTTTTTTTTCCTTTTAAAGATACAGGGTTTCTTTGTGTTGCCCAGGCTGATCTCGAACTGCAGATCAAACAATCCTCCCACCTCTACCTCTGAAAATGCTGGGATTACAGGCACATGCCACCACACCTGGCTTCAAGAATAACTATTGAGTAGCACCGAAAGTGTCTGGCACTGTCCTGAGGGCTGGGGATATCACAGCAAAGGGAACAACAATAAACACATAAACGAATAATTAAACAAAGTACTCTCAGAGAGTGTTAAGTGCCAAAAGGGAAATAAATAGAGCAGGGTACTTATGAAATCAAGAGCAACTGGGGGCGGGAGGGAGGCATCTGCTTTAGATAGGGAGGTGACGTTTGAGCTGAGACTTGAATGCTAAAAAGGAGATGGTCCTACAAAGGCCTGGGGCAGAGAGGGCCCTGTAGGAACAGTCGGTGCTGAAACTCTTGAGGCAAACATGTGTGATTCCATTTGTATGAAATATCCAGAATAGGCAGACCCACAGAGACAGAAAGCAGATTAGTGGTTGCCAGGAGGTGGGGGAGAAAGAATGGGGAGAGACTGCTAATGGGGACGGGTTTCCCTTTGGGGTGATAAAAATGTTACAGAACTCCATAGTGGTGATGGTTACACAACATTGTGAATATACTACATGCCGCTGAATAGTACATTTTATTTACAATGGTAAATTCTCTGTTATTTATCTGTAGTAAATATTGGTGTGTTTTACAATAGAACAAAACAAAACCTCTAGGCAAGGTGAGCTTGCTATGGTCTAGGAGCAGACAGGCCAGTGCAGCTAGTGATGGGGAGGATGGTGTAGGATGGGGCTGCGGAGGGTGGCTGCGCCGATCACGAGGGCGTGGTGGGCTGGTAAGGAGTTTGCATTTTATTCTGGTGCAGTAGGAAGCCACTGGAAGATTTCAAGCAGGAGAGTAACATGATAGCACTTACTGTTTTTGAAGCTCCTTCTGGCTGTGGTATAGGCTGTGGGTGGTGATGGTGCTGTGATAAAAGCAGGGAGATGGCTTAGGGAGGCCACTGCAGTGGTCCAGGGAGAGACGACTGTGCCCTGGGATAGGGTGGGGACACTGAGGATGGCGTGGTGTGGATTTGGGATGTATTTTGAAGGTGGACCCACTGGGGTTTGGTGTAGTAAAGGAAAAGAAGATGAAGGAAGGGAGGAAGGGAGAATAACACCTACATTTTCAGCTTGAGCAACCAAAAAGGTAGAGTTGTCATCTACTGAGCTAGGAAAGCCTGTGTGGGGAACACATTTAGGACACATCGAGTTTAAGTTGCTTATTAAACATCCACATGGCAACATCAGGTGTGCAGATGGGTAGACTGGTCTGGGATTCAGACCTGAGGCGCATCTGATCATCACCTCAATGGAGACGGCATTGAAAACCTGGGTCTAGGCTCAGCGCCTGTGGCTCAATCGGCTAAGGCGCCAGCCACATACACCTAAGGTGGCAGGTTCGAATCCCCAGCCCGGGCCCGCCAAACAACAATGACGGTTGCAACCAAAAAATGGCCAGGCGTTGTGGCGGGCGCCTG
>CAUYQV010140516.1:0-103146 GCA_963574575.1 Galagoides demidoff
TATATGTACACCATGGAATACCACGCAGCCATAAAGAAAGATGGAGACTTTACGTCCTTCATGTTCACATGGATGGAGCTGGAGAATGTTCTTCTGAGCAAAGTATCACAAGAATGGAAGAAAAAGTATCCAATGTACACAGCCCTATTATGAAACTAATTTATAGTTCTCAAATGAAAGCTACAACTTAATTCTAGCCTAAGAATATGGGGAAGGGGTGGGAGAGGGGAGGAGAGAAGGGCAGATGGGTGGTGGGAGGGTGACTGGAAAGATCACCTATATCGTCTGTCTAACAAGGGTACAAGTGAACTTTTCTAGGACTAGAGTATGAATGTTTCAACACAATAACTGAGTAAATGACACGAAGTCTATGTTAACCAGTTTGATGAAAATATTTCAGGTTGGATGTGAAAATACTACACTGTACCCCATGTTTGCATTAATGCATATAGCTATCATTTAATAAAAAAAGAAAGAAAGAAAGAAGACCACTGGACTCTATGCATATCTCAGAAGCTATTTTTCTAAATTGCTCTCTCCTCTCCACACTCTTCCCTGTACCTTCCAGATACTTTAGCTTCCCTGAACTCAGATCTCTATCTCCTTAACTTAGCAGAATTAACATGGTCTGTTCACAGTCTCACTGTCTGTTCCCTGGTTCAGAGTGTCCCTGCATGCAAAACACTGAGGCAATTATAGTGCCTACTTCATTTGTTTACCACTTTTAGGGACCATAGTCCTTTGCTGGTTATTTTCCCAGTAGTAAGAACAGCTGTTTGATATGTTTTACCAATTCTTTTTTTGTTTATTCCCAAGATGGTAAATTTTGTCCATCTTGCATGATAATCAGAAGTAGAAGTCTGCTATACATGTTTATTCTATTTCTTACCACTTTGCTTTTTAGATTCTAGATTGAGGCAAATGTAAAAACAATAATTTTATAATAACTGTTTTTTCTTAACTTGGAGTGCTTCCTATGTTCCAGTCATTAATCTTAAAGTTTTACTTAAATTGCCTTATTAAATCCTCATAATAACCCAATGTAACATATAATACCACTATTTTAAAGGTGAGGAAAGTGAGACTTGCAGAAGTTAGTTTGCTTTCCTATAGTCACATAGCTAGTAAGTGGCAAGATCAGATTTTTAGTCCAGTTCTGCTGGATTCTAAAGTTGGGCTCTTAAGTCATATACTTGGAAACTTTTGGATCCACCCAATATGCTCACCCTATATGGCGACATCTCAAGCATTTACATTTTTATGCACCACAAAAACTAAAGGGCATCATATGAAATATTTATATCAGTGCTTGGAAATTCACTGCACAAACATTTTTAAATACATATATATATAAAATCTAAGCAAAAGGTAATATACGAATTTGGGAGCAGCAAACTTTGCATTTACTTGTCAAAAATATTGAAGTCCTTATAACTTACTATTTCTGTAATACTTACACAATTGTGATATACTCCCTTTTGTCATTAGTTGCATGTAATTTTATTTTAACTCCTCCAGGAGATTGTAAACATACTTCATGAGAAGAAAATCATGCCCTAGTCCTCCTTTGTGGGTCCTACATTGTCTAGAACAAGGCGTTCTATCGTGCACATTGATTATGTTTTGATTTCTTGATGATAGGTTGATTCATCAAAGGAGCTTTGTAATATACTAAGTTTTATTTGTGCTTTGCTTTTAGATACAAATCCCGAAGCATGTTACTTCTATATTAGGTGTCACAGATATAAATATACTCCCCGGGGGCAATGGTATATTTTACGTACCCATATCTCTGTTCAACGTAGAGCATGAGCCCAGAGAGGTCACTCATACCCCGCCAATCACCAACTTCTGATCTAGATATATAGACACAGAGCCCAAAATAGAAGAGCTTGCCTACTAGGCCTATAGGTAGGCCCACTGACCAGCTAGACTCAATTTTGCATTCTGCAATTCTCTTCAGATGTAACAGCTCTAACTAGTAATAATGTAATCTAACATATCTATGTTTACATCACAATTTAAAAAAGCACTTCCATTTTACACATTAGTCAAGATCTAATTAGGAAAATAGAAACCACTATTTCCCCTACAAAGGAAAGTTAATCCAGGAAACTTAGTTATGTAAGGGAGGGAAAAGTTAGGAATACAACCAGGGTCATTGAGAGTAAAGCCTAGTGTTATCACAAGTCAGAAGTCATTATCATCCTGAAGTTCAAAAGGTCAGTGGAAGGAAGTGGCGGAGTGCAGCCCAGAAGCTGGGGCCACTCTGTGAGCAGCAGCCGGAGCCATGCAAGGAACGGAGTTGCTGTCGAGGTTGCCACTGGAAGCCAAGAGAAGAAGGGGGATGACTGGCTGTTCTCCACAGCTGCTCTACTAACTTTTGCCACTGCCTCTTTTTGGTCAAATCCATCACCAAGCCAAAGAGCAGGGACATATGGGGAAGAAGTGTAGCTTTCTGCATTTTAGAACAGAGCAGAACAAGGCATAGAATGGGTCTGAGAGTGACTAACCAGTTATTCTCCACATTTCATCTCACTTTGTTCAAGAGAAAATAGAGACACAGAGATTTCCACCAGTTTCCTCAGGATCACACAGCCAGCAAGTGGTGGAGCTATAATTTTCTTAACTACAAAACAATCTACACCCTCTTTCTAGACCCTGTGATGTCTCTGACAGCGAGAGGAGGAGGGAGGGAAACCGTATCTGCTTGGCTGGGCTCTCACAGCTGCCTCCTAACTGACCCTCCTGCTCTGTGTCCTCCCCAGTCTCCTCTACTCTTCCTACACATGAGTGAATTTCCACAAAGTGTTATTTAAAGCAGGATTCACTCTGGGAGTCCCAAGCTCTGGAGGGAATCATCATCCTCAGGACCCCTTACTCAGACAGCTGGTGGCCCCCTTTATCCCATTACTCCCCACACCCCTGAGCTCCCAGACCTCCTTCTACATCCTCCTCTCGTGGCACAGGCCACACTGAGCAGCAATTATTTGTTGCAGACTCTCCTGTCAGATGATGCCAACCCCTTTTTCAGTCATCTGGATGTCCTCAGAAATGGACATGATGTCTGTCACACCGTCAGCGCTCTGTGACTGCTGAATATGTAAATGAATATAAGCAAGGATGTCCTCCCAGCAAATACTTGAAGTATTCAGACTTGAGGCCGCTGATCTGGCCTTAACTCTCTGGAGATCATATCATAGGATGTTCACACATCCAAGTTGTCAAGGGGAGGAGCCTTTATTCCTTTAGTTCCAGCATCATTGCTTTGGTACCCCAGCCACACAGCCATCTAAGTACAAGGTTGTTGGATTCCTCCTTTTCCTTTTAGTAACATTTAGTAACAAGTGAAGGGCTGCCTGGATCCAGACTCTGTTCAAATGCTGATGTGAAAATAATTGGACAACAAAGCCCTGTGTTAGCACTTTCTCTTCAGGGATACACAGGAGGTATTCGTGGGCCCTCAACAATTTTGAAAGCATAGTTCAGGGGAATAGCACTATGCAATCATAAAATTACACTGGAGATATGATTTAATTATCATTTTCACCTTTCCGACACCTTTTAAGCAAAGTAATGCTTAAAAGCTTTATAAGGAAGACTATTTACCATAAAGTGGTAACACATGACAATGAAAACACAAGAAAGACCAACAAGCAGGCCAATGGCCCAGGCTTTCTGGGAGCTTGGGCATTCTGGGACAGTATTCAAAATTATTCCAGGTGACTGTTGTCTAAGAGAGTTTACAGATTGGCTTCAAAGGGAAAGTCAATATGAAAAAAAACAGACTTTGTTTCTTAAAAGAGATCTTTTCATTTTCTCCATGCAGGGAGTTGATGAAAGCTTCTGCCTGTTGTAATAAGTAGGCACTAACCACAGAAGCCTCAATATCATTCATTTTCATCATAAATGACAATGCACCCAGCAGTACCACTGACATAGATATTCAAGGCAGGGGGAGGAAGTGAAGGCCCTGACGTGTCCTCAAAGGGTGGGACCCATAAGATGACAACAGCTACTTGATAAGAATTCTTACCTGCCCTGGGTGTGCTGTAAAGCTAAACTTGGTGTCTTACTTGCATTCATGAATTCTCAGCTAATTTAAAAAGGGATGAGCAAACATTAGGACCATGAAAAATAATAAAAATCTGAGAAACCATCACAGATTAGAGGGGACCAGGAGACAGGATAATTGCTGTGGCCTGAATGTTTGCGTCACCCCCAAACTCATGAGTTGCAACCTAATAGCCATTGTGATTTTTTTTTCTTCAAAATATTAAGAGGGGTACAACTGTTTTTTAGTGACATGGATCACTCCTGTAATGCTCCAGCCTTGGCTATAATTTCACCCATCATTCAAATAGTGTTCATTTTCCCAATAAAAGCAAGGGAAAACATATTTGGAGTTGCAAATGTGTCCCAAATAAAGGAAACATCATTTGCTCTTAGATGGAATTGTTAATAATCATACTCTTCTTGTGTGGCTATTGCGTTTTATATTTTCACACAACACTAAGAGAATAACTGAACAGACTTCTTGCAGACACAACAAAATTTTCCAATACCAACTTTGCTTCAAGACTGAAGTGGGTGAGTGTAAGAAAATCAATCCAGAGTAAAAAATGTCAATTCTTGTGGCAGAGAATTTCAGTACATTTAACTCAAGGTTGTAAGTCTGGTGCAAGGAGAACCTGCCATCTTGAATCACTTTACTTACTAAACCCTAGACTGACAATATCCCTCCAGCTGCCAGTGTTTCTCCATAGGTTAAGAAGTTAAGAAACCGCAAGCGACAAATATTATTTTGGAATCAAGGGATGTTATTCTCAACCTCATCACATCTGCTTCCCAAAATATCAAAAATATCTAAAATCAGGAACTGTCAAAGGCAAATCAACTCAGATGGGACCTATTTCGAGACTAGCATGTCAATAGTGTTTATACCCCTTCTTATACCACATAGTCTAATTACGTCTGATTATATATTTAAGGAAACTTCCATGCACTGTAAACACTGCAAAAATACATCACTTCAGGTTTGTATTTCCTCCATCTGGCAGACACCAGGAGTCCCCAGTAAGCTAATGTCCTTGACTAGGACACTTTACCTATCGTGTAAGGAGCAAGGAGTAAATAACAATGACAGTCACTCATGAGCAATGCCCTGTTTCTCCTTTATTTCCCATCTCGTCATCCTCTAAAAACTTGAAGCCTAAGAGAGGTTGTTCTCTTGGCAAATATAAAATTCACATGGCACTTGTACCACCAAACATGATTTCCCCACGAACTGACATGGGGACCAACAGTGCCATGATTGTTGGCCAGGTTCAGGGACAGCTATTCAAGATGAAAAAAAGCTATAATCAAAGATGAAAACAAGGGAGCAGGATACTGACCCCAATATGGCTCTTTGCAGAGAATTGTCAGTAGGTTTTTTCCCCTTCCTTCCTTAGGTAGCTTTCCAGTGAGTCTTGGGGAATTCTTGCAATTCAGATCCTCATCTATTTTTCCCTGTGCTCCTACCACCATAGTCTTAGAGTTAAGTGTTTTAAATTCCCAATGACAAAATCAAACCATTGCAGTGGGTTTTTACTCTCAGAATATACTAGGCTTCAAAATCGCCCAGCAAGTAAAGGCTTAGTGGGCTTTTCCCATGGGAGAACGCCAGATGAGGATCAGAACCATTAGGGAGAGCGAGGGGGTCTCAGGAGAGCAAGGAAAAGGCAAAACATCTTTAAAGACATGTGGTATTTTTACACAGAGACAGACTTACTTCTAAAACTGAAGAGTCAGAGAAAAAATGATTGTCATTTTTCTAATATTTAAATGATGCTTATGATAAGCTCAGCAGTGAACTCATACTGTATTTCCAGAGCAAAATAAAAAGCAGACAACTGACACTGGATCTCAAGATGTCTATATCTTCTACTCAGCCAGAATGAATTATCAAATCCTATACCCATGGGTGTGGCCACTTACTCACTAATTGTCTTTTATAAGACACTGTGCTAGGTGATCAGTGAGCATGGCTGAGCGAAAAACAGGAAAAAGACATGATTCCCGAGTTCATAAACTTTATAGTCTAGAGGGGGAGATAGAGATCAAATAGATGTGGGGAGGTGTGTGAAGAGAGGAAGCAAGGAGAAAGAGAGAAGGAGGGAAGGGAGGAGAGAGAGAATTTACAGAAGTAAAGAACTAATAGACAAAAACATTTAGACTAAAATGGTGCATTTGACCCAGTCGGGAAGAACAGGAATGCTTCTATGAAGGAAGGGTGATTGAATTGAATTTGAATAAAGAATGGGTTGCCTTGGGGAAGAATATACCATATTGAGGGAGAAGCATGTGAAAGGATGCATGGCAGAAAAGGACAACATGTCCAAGAAACCAAAAGAAGCCATAGTGGCTGCATTATAAAAATTAAGAAACCCACTGGAGGAGAAGGCTTGAAAGGTAAACAAGGGCTGGCCACAGCGCCTTACTCCTGTAATCCTGGCACTCTGGGAGCCCCAGGGAGGTATATTGAGTTTAAGACCAGCCTGAGCAAGAAGGAAGCTGTCGCTACTAAAAATAGAAAAACTAGTTGAGCATTGTGGCTAGCACCTATAATCCCAGCTCTCAGGAGGCTGAGGCAAGAGGATCACTTGAGCCCAAGAGTTTGAGGCTGCTGTGAGCTGTGATGCCACAATAGTCTGTCCAGGGCAACAGAGTGAGACTCTGTCTCAAAAATAAATTAACTAATTAATTAAAAGATAAATAAATAAAGGTGAACAAGGGACACACAGGGCCTTTCTAGACCATGTGTGCAAAAGAGTAGGCTCTTACCTTAATGGCAGTGCAAAGCTATCAAAACCATTGGTTTTAAGTAAAGGAAAGACAATTAGATTTTTGTTTTAAAGGAAGTCTTTCCATTGTATCATAGAGAGCAGATGGAAGGAAGGCCAGAGGGTATTCAAGGAGACCTTGAGTTGTTATAGCTGTTCACGGGAGAGATGGATGCTTGTACCATCCAAACTGGTTCTGTGGACCCAGACACCACTTACGGACCTGTGGTCTCTCAGGCCCTGCTGCCTGCCTTTGTATACTCTGCTCTGTTCTGCTGGGATGAGGGTCTGTGAACTATATTTCCCATTTACTTTGTCTACGCTGCTAGATTCCTACTAGGTTTTGCTAATATGAGGCACTGTCAGGAGGCCAGAGAATAAAATAAAGAGCAAATTCAACCATGCATATTGTGGAGACTGATGCTCATTGTTGGCTGAAGCATCTCAGTTGCTCTCCACAAGGGCCTTGCCAGGTGGGCTAACTAGACTTCCTGATAGCATAGTGGTTGAGCTCCAAGAAAAAACATTGAAAGAGATAGGTAGATAGACACATAGATACACATATATTTATATGTACAGATATATGCACAATGTATATAATACATACATACATAACACAACACACACATATATACATAAATATATATATCCCTGTAAGAGATAGGGAGATAGAGATAAAGATAGAGAGAGGTGAGATAGAGAGATAAGATAGAGAGAAGTAGACGCAATATCCTTTATTGTGACCTAACACTAGAAGTCACATTTATCACTTTTATCACACTCTTTTGGTTTTCTTGGTTGGAAGAGGGTAAGAAGATAGATAGATAGATAGATCTTTGAAAACCTCATCTACTATACCCTTACATAACATAGTCATTTGAATAGAGGACTCCAAGAACCTGTATTATATGAATACTACTCTGATAACAAAGATAGCTTGGAAATGGAGCTTGGAAATAGATAAACAATTGCCCAAGTAGTACTAAAGGAGAATTTGGCCTTTGGTTTCCCATGTAAGACCATTGTTATCCTCAGCGCCATTTCTCTTCTGCCCCCAGTATCCTCAGTGGCAGTCTTAACGCTGTGTGTGCCCAAGTGTGTTCTGACTATCAGTGTCATGAGCTGTCCCAACAAGGCGGATCCTAGTATAAAACAGATGTAGACTTACCACATGCTTCCACTATGCTATCGGAAAGTCTAGTTAGCCCATCTACGAGGCCCTTGTGGAGAGAAACTAGACCCTTCAGCCAACAATAAGCATTAATACCTCCTAGTGTATTAAAACCTCTCAGAAAGTCAATAGTTAAAAACTAACTTTTGCCTAACACTGTTTTATCAGAGCATTGCTGACCTTTCGACTACTGAACTCTTTTAGCTTTTCACCTATTGGCATCCCATGGAACAGGCCTGAAAGTCTAGAGCCTTAGCTGCCTCTTTGCCCAGAACACACAAAAAAAGTCAGGCAATGAATCAGTCAACAAATACTTGTCAAATGCCTAATTAGAAACAAGACTGAAAACAAATAGAATATCATGTATTATATTAGTAGTATTCCTCATCCAACAAAGTAAAACAAAACCATAATAAAAGCAACACACGCTTAGATTCTAAATTCTCATGATCTTGAGAATTTAGATCTGGTCAAAGGTTGTTTATTGAATGATTTTATACCTATGAAGATTCCAGCAAGGCCAAATTATTAGGAAACTTTTATTTTTAAATAAAAGGCAAAAAAAGTATCTATGCCTCAAAGGATGCTTTGTACCAAGATATGACTCTAGCTTGCCTACTAACTAGTTGTGTGGGTTTTTTTGTTTGTTTTTTAATTGAGACAGAGTCTCACTTTGTCACGCTCCATAGATTGCCAAGACCTTACAGCTCACAGCAACCTCAAACTCTTGGGCTTAAGCAATTCTCTTGCCTCAGCCTCCCAAGTAGGGACTATAGGTGCTTGCTACAGTGCCCAGATATTTTTTGGTTGCAGTTTTTTGGTTGCATTGGTTTTGTCATTGTTGTTTAGCAGGCCTGGCCCAGGCTTGAACCCACCAGCCTCGGTGTATGTGGCTGGTGCCCTCCTCACTGAGCTACAGGCACTGAGCCCCCACCAACTAGTTTTAAAAGAAAAGTGTGCTACCAGCAAAGAATCCCACGTGCAGTGGAGTAACCTGCCAAGGCAAGTGGGAGACCATTTTATCAATCACCTTTGGCATCTCCTGGTGCAGCTTCAATTGGTAGAACAGTGATGTTCTGGGAGGACAAGGCTATGTCGCTGGCCTCTTTGTTAGTGTGACTGATCACAGGATGAATCAGAAACTTGCCCTTGTGAAGAGCTGCTTTCTTCTGCCCCATCTCCTTTCACCTTTTTCTTGCTTCTCTCAGATCTCCAAGATCCTTGCTCTGTCTGTCCTAACATATACCTTTGCCTGAACAAGGCCAACACAGTTGAACTCTCAGGTGCCAAGTGATGTCTCAATCTGCTGTCAAGAGCAGGCTGCAAGCTAGAACTTAGGCGGCTGCTGCTAGGATGAAAAAAAAAATTAAAACTCTTCTGAAAATTGATTCTACAGCTGCTTTTCAACCTCATAAAAGATTCTTGAACTTTCTGTTTTGTCCCAGGCTCTTACAGCCCTCTCAGCCTATTTCCTCTAGTAGCTTGAACTCTGCTTGATCTGCAAACTATTTACCCACCAGCAGTCTCATTTCTTTTTCATCTTATCCTTTCTTCCAAATCCATTCTGAAAAACACCATTCACAGATCAATGCAAGCACCTGCCTTCTCTACTCCCGTTATGGCACAGCCAAGATGATCACAGCCACTATGAATTCTGATCCCCGTTACAGAAGGGCCAGAGCTCGGACCTCTATTCCTTACTCTTGTTCTTGGGCAGCTCCCTGTCCCATTCACCCCAGTGACTGCACCAAAATTCCACCACTATCCTTAGACACTTGCACAACTCTACACAATGCCTACCACACCCTGAGCTCTGTGTGGAACACGTGCCCTAATTTCATCTGCTAGCTCCTTCTTGGTATACAGACATTTGCTTAACTGTCTCCTTGGTGAGGTTTTCTCAAAGCAATCGCCACACAGCAGTCAGTGAGGCTCTCTGTCAATTCACCTAAAATTCCCAGCAAAATTCTTACGAAATAGTATCTGATATTTACTTGTGCATCCTCTGTTTGCTGCTGTGTCCCCAGGGCCTGTCACTGTGCCAGACAGAAAGTAAATGCCCACCCATGGATCTTGAATAGTCAGCTGGAGAGTGTGAGCACACATATACTACTAGGGGAGTGTGGCAGACTGCAGGGCAGCCTTGCGTACCCCCATTCAGGATGTGTCCTTGTGAATCTAAGCCCCAGCTGTGCGGGGTTCCCGCATTTGCTCAGTTGTGGGGGCAAGTACGGAAGAGACAACAGATGATGCTACGCATGGGTGGTGCTTTGCCAGGTGAGTTTTCAGAAGAAAGAAAGAAATCAGGAAGCCAAGGTCATCACAAGGGAGTGCTTTTATGCTGGATCTGGGAATCTGTTGAAAAAGGAAGTTGTTAAGACAAGGGATGGGGGTGGACAGTGAAAAAGTGATAGGACCAAATTCATTAGCCTAGATGATGATGATGAGGCAGAAGGTTAGAAGGTGCTGCTAGAGGATGGCAGGTTTGCAATACAGCTTTCAGAGGCACTGCCATTACTGGGGAAATAAAAACTAGAGAAGAGTCAGACACGATTGCAGCCTGACAGCGGAGCCACTGGCTCGATGTACAAGCCGACCAAACTCTTCATCTCCGCCACCGACAGCCTCTCCACACGCCTCCTGCGCATCCCTATGCCCAAGGCATCCTTGTCCCTTTTTCAGCTTTGTGTTCTATCACCAGAGGCTCCTTCTGTTTGTCTAACTTTGCATATTTCAAGCCCTGCCCAGGCAGGAGGAAACAGGAAGAAACCACATTTTCCTCTGTATTCATTAAGATGCAGGTTGTCACCTTCTCAAGGAAGCTTCCCCTCCACACCCCTGCCCACTCCTCTCGGGGCTAGGCACTTCCTTTCCACACCAGAGAGTCCAGGGCATTTCTCTCTCATTCCCTGATGCCTTGGCACTGCATGTAGGCATGAATCTGTTTCCCCCACATTCCTTGAGTCATCTGAAGGCAGAATAATATTTTACTCATTTTTGTTTCCAAGCACGTAAATTCTAGGGCTCGCCATACAGAAGGCAATGACTAACACTACTGAATAATTGAACGAAGAAACAGGTGCATGAATTGTAGCACAGAATAGCAGACTAGCATGACACATACCAGGCAGACTCCTAGGTCCTCAGGTCTCCTACGGGGACCAGAAGTCACAATGCTGTCTACTCCACAGCACCCACCCTGCATGTCACTCAGACTGGTAAACAGAGATGATCTAGGCAATCCTCACATCCAAAAATGGACACAGAGGCCACCTCGAAAATACTTTGAGTCCTTTGACGTTAACCATCTATAAACACAGGTTTTTATTGATGAACTGATATTTGCTCAGTTCTTAAAGGTCCTGGGGGGAAATAAACTCTAGGCAAGTTCAAAGCACAATTTAGCTCAATGGGAGGCAGCCCTATTTGTTTCTCTAGAAATGGTTCTCCTGCTCCTACTTGGAGTTTGACTTATAATTGCCAAATCATTACTTCCAGTTATGAGCATTTATTGTTAAAACTAATGAGGTGCCTCCGAAAAAATATTTGCACAACTCGCTTTTGAACATTCTGAAAAGTTCTTTCTTAAGAGCTACAAATGGAGCCTTTGTGAGAGAAGTCGCCTCCTGCCTGGAGCAGGTGGGCCGATCCAGCCCATGCTGACAGGAACTCTGGCCACTCTCGGGGAGGGGCTCGGGCGGAAGCTGGCTCCCTCCCACCAAGGAAACCATCTTCTTTCCAGGCCTAAAAATGAGTCTTCAAAAGGGCAAAGCCAGCAGGCAAGGCTTTTGCTTGAAGAGAGTGTTTCTCAAGAAACTCAGCCACTGTGATGATTCCCTGGGATGAAAACTCATGATTTTGGCACAAAGTTGGGGTAGCCCTCTGACCTTTATGCCCCTGACTCTGCTTCCCACATCCTTCCTCCTCAGGCAGGAATGCCACTGTGACAGAAGCTAGAACTGTGTGCTCTGATGCTTCTCAAACCAAAAGTGGAAATATTCGCAAAATCTATGGAACTTTTAAAATATATATATGTCTAGACTCTCTAAATAGTCCGTCCTAAAGATTCCATCAAACTCTCTTCTTATGCCTCAAACCCTGGACATTCTGTTTTTGTTATGTTTGTCCAACTAATACTCAGAGTTAAGGGGAGTATTTTAAATTATTTTTAAGTTTATAATGAACACAGTGAAAGGTAGCTGTCCCCAGGAAACTGTTCTGGTAAGTTAGAGATGACAAGGGAGTTATATCCATGAGTCAGCGCTAGTGGTTAGCAGGGACTTCCACGAATTGAGAAGTACCCTGGAGATCACGTCCAAATGTGACAATAAAAAGGCCAGGGTGATTCTTGCTGTCTGCCACAGATCAGGGAATGGACAGTGAGGGCACTGCCTCTGCAGCCTAGACCCCCAACAAAAACCAAAAACCAAAACCAGAGCTCCCATCTCCCGCCTCTTTGCATTCCCAGTAAAATCTTTTCCAGGAAGCCAGAAACAAGTTCTGGTTCTGCATTTGCTGAACGGCGCTTATTTGAAGATGGATGGGGCTGAGATGAAACTAGAAGAGAAAGTCGTACCGTGTGCTACCTGGAAGCACACCCCAAAATACAAAGCAGAAAATCTCCTCCTAGAGACAAAAAGGGAGGTTTCCTAGGAGAAGCGCAGTTAGAAGCTAGGAGAGAGTGTTAGCAAAACGCTGTCTGCCAGTTCACAGTATTCTCTTCGCATCGCTCAAGGGTAAAGTGAAAGATAACAACACTGTTTGGAGCATGTTTAGATGTTTTGTTACCAGAGGGAGCCACAGAAAGCCTGCTTCTCCGACTGAAACGGAAAAGAAAGAACAAAAAAGCACGGAGTGCGTTTTGCCTCCTGCCAGTCACTTCAGAGCGTTTCTTAAACACCTGAGGCGTGACGTGGTGGGGAGGGGCGGGCGGATAGCGTTTCAAATGAAGGCAGTTTTAAGATGTTTTTAAAATGCCTTTGTATAAAGGTTCCTTGGGGACAGCCCAAGGTCGGGCGGAGGTCTGAGCTCATTCCCTGAAGGAACTGGACCAGAAGGCATAGGGTGCCCAGCTGTACTCACTTTCCCCAAGGTGGGCACCTTTGAAGGCACCTGCTTCCCACCCAGCACCTGCTCGGTGCTTGGCTACCCGCTGTGTGAATTTATATCACATCCCACCCCCGTGACTCTCGGAAAGCACGGGGCAGGTCAGGTCTGTGGTGTGGTGAGAGACGCCATGTGGTCTGTATAAGGACCCAGCTCTACACACACCACCGGGCCATTGACCTGTCTCCACTTTCATCCCAGTGCGACCCGGCGGTTTACCTGCCCCCATGTTAGTTCCATCGCCTGTAAACAGGAATGTGAATACCTTTGAGCATCTGTGAGAGGATCGCCTGCCACACCAAAGCACTCTGTGTATTAAAAAGCAAATGCAAAGCAGCCACTGCCAAATTTCTCCAGTGTTTATCGACTGTGATCTCAGCTCATATGGTGTCTCCTCAGAGGTCTTCTCAGACTCTCTTTGAAAATCATCACTCCGGCTCGGGGCCTGTGGCTCAATCGGCTAAGGCGCCAGCCACATACACCTAAGGTGGCGGGTTCGAATCCCCAGCCCGGGCCCGCCAAACAACAATGATGGCTGCAACCAAAAAATGGCCAGGCATGGTGGCGGGCACCTGTGGTCCCAGCTACTTGGGAGGCTGAGGCAGGAGACTCGCTTGAGCCCAGGAGTTGGAGGATGCTATGAGCTGTGATGCCATGGCACTCTACCCAGGGAGATAGCTTGAGGCTCCGTCTCAAAAAAAAAAAAAAAAAAGAAAAAAAAAGAAAAAGAAAATCATCACTCCTCTCTCTCTCCATCACCTTACCCTGCTTTTCTTTATTTATACCACTCACAACTCCCTGACAGTTTATGACAGTTTATGCACTTAGTTGGTTATTTCATCGTCTGCCTCCCCTACCAGTTCATGAGTAAAAACTTCTGTCTTGTTGCCTACTATAAATCCAGGCCCCAGAACACACCTGATCCATAGAAGATAATCAATATACATTTTTTGAATAGAAAAATGGATCTTTCTGCACCTAGCTGACAGGACAGAAGTAACTCTTCTTGTGCCCTAGCTCCCAACCAATCACCAGAAAACAGGAGATGCCCACATCTAGGACATTTTCATGTGACAATGAAACATGATCAAAAATTCTACTTGATAACTCCTAAAATCCAGCTTATTGTGTAGAATTGATTTTAGTAGGTCAAGAAATTGTAAGTTCAACAACTATAAAAATCAAAAATCCTTCCTAGGAGCAAAAAGAGGGAAGTGTCTTATTCTGTTTTTGCTTTTGTTTTTTTATTAAGTAGAACCCACTGTTTATAAGTTTGTTGCACAAGGGAAAATTCACTAAGAACAAAAGAAGCCTAACACAGCTCCAGTGCAATCTGAATAATTGCTGAACTCTTTTTTTACAGTGTTTGATTGAAGCTGGCCTTAACTGGTCCCTATAGATGTCAGCTTCATAGAAACAGCCCTCCAGAAACTGGAAAACGTAACATCAAGGAGCTGGCTAATCACTCACTGATGTCGACTACCTCTTATGCATGCCCAGGAAATAACTCCGTTCATAGTGTCACAGTGTACAAAAAGTCCCCATAATGTCGCATCAGCCACTTCAAGAGTTCAGAATCAAATATTCCCAGGTTGGAGAGCAATGGATTGTAGTTAGGGAATCTAGACAGCAAAACACCACAAATAACAATGAAGGCCAGTTACCTTGGGAAACTTCCACCACAGCAGTTACCTTCTAGCTGTTCCTCCAGAGGGGAAAAGGAGAAGGAAGCGCTCCATTTTCTACAAAACTCTGAACTCACTTCTCCCATGGAGAAGAGCAAAAGCCATCACTTCAGATTTGTTATTTTAAATAAATGTATCAGAATTCAAAAGAATCTGTTTGTATTTCTCTGAAATATTTATCAGTCTTTAATCTCAACCCTTAAAGAAGTGCCATGCTATAGGACTGATCCTGGCAATCACAAGAATAGACATGGAGAGGGTAAAAACAAGGGTCACATTTGCAGGGCCACAGGGCAATGAGGAAGTCAGAAGCCCCTCCAGAGATAAGCCTAAACCATTGCAACAGGTCCACGGCCCTTTAATTGGATCTTAATATCCCAGATAGCCCTGCGAAGCCCACCCCTTCACATCCCCAATATCACCATGTCAGACGTCAATACACGGGAAGGGCTCTGCCCTTCCATTGCCAGGCCTCCCTTCCAATGCCCTGACTTAACAATATATTTTACTTCCTATTAGAAGAACAAATTATCTCCATTCTGGTCACTATTGTCTACTGACACCCAGGAGCCTTCTTCAGTGACATTAATTGTTGGCTTTTGGTTCTTATCACAAAGGAGCACAGGCTTTGGGGTGAGACTTGCGCTCGTAGCCTGTCTCCACTCTATCCTGCCTGAGAGGAGCCTTGGGCCACCTTGCAAGGCTTTAGCCTCTTCACTTATAAAGTTGCTGTAATGTTACCCACCAATCTAAGAATGTTGTGAGGAATAAATGAAGGAGTAGACATGGAAATTATTTGGTACTCCACCTCGCACATAGCAGACCCTCAATAGTCATTCCTTTCCTTCTTTTTCTCCCTCCACGTGACTTTAACTCTGGTGAGTTCAGAATCCATATTGATTATCCTTTCAGCACTGACTTAACACCTCTCAGACCTGTGAAACTCCAATAACTTCATCCTCATTCCACTTTAACGCCAGGCTAAAGAGTCCAAAACCCTGAAACGTCCTTCCCATGCCCACATCCTCGCTCCTGCTCAACATATTTTGTGCCCTTATCACAACAGCCAACCCTCCACCCTCTCCCTTCACTCTTAATCTCCCCTGGACCACAGTCTCGTGCCCTCTCCAACTCCATTTGTCCTGAAGCCTGGCCAAGTTTCATGCATGAACTTCACCCTCCTCTTTTAAGCACCCGAGGGTCCCTCAACTTCTTGACTGCCAACTGAAACTCCCTTGACACTCTCCAGCTCCTGGGAACAAACCCTCGCCATCTACTTTAATCTAAAGAAAATGTTTAGAAAAAGTTCTGAACCCGTGATGATTGAACTCAGCATCAGTGCTGCTCTCCTTTGCTGGCTCCTGACTGCTGATGAATCTCCCCCCTTGGCTCTTCTGAACTTCCACTTACAGCCCCATCTTCATCTTCAACCTGCTAACTCCCCACAAGGGCATTGCAAGCTGCATTGCAGAGACATTCAAGTTAATAACGACAGCAGCTATCACAGCAATGGACCTGCTCACTTAAGAGTCTCTGGTGACTTCTAATAGCCACATCCTCGACCACTTCCCAGCACTTGATCTTACTGCTTACCACTTCCTTCTTGAAGCTTGCTCTTTCCTTGTCATTCTTAACTGTGCTTAATTCTCCCATCCCTCTCCTCATTGGTTCACCTTCCTTTTTCAA
The DNA here is from genome assembly GCA_963574575.1 of Galagoides demidoff. Classification (NCBI taxonomy): domain Eukaryota; kingdom Metazoa; phylum Chordata; class Mammalia; order Primates; family Galagidae; genus Galagoides; species Galagoides demidoff. Next base: position 16,473 of record CAUYQV010140516.1, read on the forward strand.
ACCCTCACAGTGTATATTCTTACCATTCTGGACCACACACAGCCTTTGACCCTCTGCCCTTTATACTCTCATTGAAAATGCCTTCTATCCCAATTACTTTTGCCAACACCTTTGAAGAAGTTGCTTCTGAATTCCATGCCTCCAATTCTACCAAACACTCCAGAGGATTCCATCAGGATATTCCTTGGGCACCCTAAACTTAACACCTTTAAACTTTATTTTGTTCCTTTCTCCTAACTACCTGCTTTAACCCTCACATCCATCGGTGCCCCCTGTTCTCATGTGTATCTCCCTAATTAGGCCCTTAGAACTCTCCTTGTAACTGAAAAGTTACAAGAGCTTGAAAACTTCTTTCCTTTCTCCTAAGTCCCAGAGTCCCCACCACAAAATCAAGTAGCTGACAAATTAAATCTAAACCACAGTTTAGCTTGCAATTCCAGAATCTTCCTCAGCTGACCACTAACGAGCCTTCCAGCTCACTCACTCTCTCCTCTCCTCAATGAACCCTAAACCAGCCTATAACAGATGTCCAACAGTTCGCTGTCCCCCCACCGTGTGCTTACATTTCCTGCCTCCACACTTCTCACCATTCACCTCATCCTAGTTTGCTCTCATCATATCATTTCTCCAAATTTCTGGCTGGAAAATCATATACACTCTTCTAGGCTCAGCACAAATGTCATGCACACTCTAAGCTTTCACTGACCCACCATCAAACTTCACCTTGTCTCTTCCTTGTCCTTCTGTCACTTACAGGGTGTAAAGAATTCTGCACAACTTCCCAATGTTGCTTGCTTATAGAAGTGTCCCCTTCAGCTAGAGGCTCCCTTGCCCCTTCTTGTCAAGCTCCCACACCCGTTAGGACCGTCTATCTACACTCCTGCTGACTTGCACCTCCCTCCCCTCCTTCCTCTTTCCCTTTTTCTTACTCTGCTATTTCCCTGCAGCCAGAAATTCTAGCCCCACCATTGTCCTCATATGTCTCCCTTAATCAAAGAGTTAAGGCCGTCCTAATCCATGCAGTCCTGACAGCCTCTCATTCTGTCCATACTAACTCTGAAATAGGTCTGAACATCAAAGGTACGAGCGCAAAACCATAAACTTGCAAGTTCTGTCCTCAGAGAGCTAAAAATAATCTTACAAAATTTCTATTGATACTTTGTCTCTCATACACAATCTTTAATAATTTATTTCTACCACATAGTGTATCATATCACTTACCTATTAAATTCACCCGTGGGTAAGTCCATTTACCTGATTTCACAGGCCGAATGAGACTAGGGACCCACCCCACTTACAACACACTGAAATGATTCAACCCATCTCATTTATATTCACTTGATAATCACTTGGACATTTTTATTCTTCTGTTTTTTAACTTTTTTTAATAATCAGAGGGAAATAGATAAAATATTTAAGTACTTGCATAGATAAGCATATTGTACAGCTAAAGGTTAAAACACTAAAGAAACTGTTAAATGAAAACAAAATTTTGAACTATCTTATTGGCTATTGGAAGAAAGTTGAAATTTGGCCTACAAAGGATAATTTAGGGGTATCAAATACAATGTGCCAAAGTGAAGATGCATAAATGTTGGGAGTCACCGATCCTCTTCACCCAACATTCAAGATCATGTTGGAATGCCTTGGTAATTTCACTTCAGATTGAAGTGGGCAAAGGAGAAGCTCACGATCCCATACATGGCAGTTCTGGGTTTTAATAGAACTGAAATATAATACTTTGATTGTACTGTACCAGCTACATAAGAAGTTAAAGATGCTTTTGTTGTTTTTCCTAGGATTATGATAGTATTTTGTAAACAATAAATATGGAAAATTCTAAATGACTTCAAAATGCATTTTAAAATGTGTTTCATTTTAAGTTCTCTAGAAGGCAGGGTCCATTCCTTATTTATGTTTGCCTTCTATCCCCCATAATATCCTTAATATAAATGTTCAAAAGTCCTTATTATAAGCAGGACAAAATTAAATGATGTAAAAGAAGAAAAGCCAGAATTAACCAATAAGAATATTCCAAAAATGTAATCACTTGGCATTGCATAAACCCATCTAAGTTACTTCAAATGGGACTACTTAAAATCAGACTCTGTCCAAATAAGACACAGAAAGCCTACAGATAAGAAAACAATCGCGTACATTTACATCTTCATCAGATTATATTTCTCTCATGCAAATCAGCAGAATCAACTTGCATGGAATTTGACAGCAAATCTTTCGGCAAAGAAAAATTATTCAGCCTCCTTGGCTCAAAAGCAAACTTGAGCTGTGGCTAGAATGGAAAGGAAATAAAAGGCCAGAGAAGGCATCCATAGAATGTGGGTCCCTTTCATTTGGGGTTTTTAGTCACTCCCACACACTGGCCAATATGAGAGCAGGACAATGTTAACTTATGCCGTAAATGGTGCTGCCTGTCCTTGGTATTCAGGAATTCACCCACCTAGCTTGAGACCTCCACATCCTTGCTGTATGGAGTTCGTTAACATGTTCATGTGCATGCCTGCACACACGACACATAGACACACACACACACCATTTAAACCACCACTGTTTCCTCTGAATCCAGAACTGGCTCCTCTGCAGAGAATCTCTTCCAGGCGAGAGTCCTCAACGGAGCAAGGAAATTGCCTCTACCCCTGGGCCTGTTACCAGGGCTCCCTCTTTTCATAGACTTGCCCTGAGAAACATTTATCTGCGCTTCCCCCATTGTCCCACCACACCAGAAACAAGCAACAGGGAAAGAACAGTCCGTATTTGTATTCTGCAAAAAAGGCAGCAGTGAAAACCAGGAGGCAGTGGGTATGTAAATGTCAAAGCAAAGATGTGAAGGAGTGGGGGACTGAAGCCGGAGCGGCCGCAGTGGAGAGGAGCGTCTGTTCTGGAGAGAGAAGTCACTGGTGGGGAGGGAGGAAAGGACTGCTGCGAGAGAGCCAGTGAGGGAGGAGTCTACTACATTTAAGAGCAAACAGACTTCAGATGCTTCCACCTCCCCTTCCTAGGGGAATAGCTTAATGGTTAAGGACCCTGTGGCTGCGGAACGGCCGCAGTTTAAACCCAGCTGTGCCACTTGCTATTTATACGATTTATATAGGCTCAGTTCTTAGCCTCTCTGTGCCGCAGTTTCCTCATCTATAAAATGGCGATGACGATGATAACTACCCACTAGATGCAGTGAGCTCACATTTAGAATAGCAAATGTTGGAGCTGCCTCTGGCACCCGGTGTGTGTGTGAGAGAGCCACTGTGAGGATGATGTCCTGGTAAATGTCATTTCAACACACCCGATTTCCTTCTCTTATTTAGAAAAAAAAAAGCAGATAACCAGTTACTTCCACCTCTCATACTCTATCGCTCTAACCACTGAACACACCTTAATTTTCCAAAGATCTTAGGAAAACAGCACCTGAACGCTGGGTGGGAAGACGCTGGGTTTCTAACATGGGATGAATTGGAGCCCTCGGTGTCATTTAACACCAAACAAGCCTCCTGCTATGGCCAGTGGCCAGCACTGTCCTCACACAGCAGACACCACACCTGGGGTCTCCCAGCGATCAGATTCCCTGTGGGGGATGGCACCCAAGTCTCTGAGGGAGAAGATTCAAGGAGGAAGAGTCACTCCCAAGAGAGCACTCATCTAATAAGTGAAAAGGCCACTGCAGGGGATAAAATAAGTTTGAGTATTTTAGTTTTCTTTCAAATGTGGCTTCAAGATGGATTGTGAGTCAAATCAAGTAGTGAGCTCTGTCCTTACTGAACCACCTTTGTACCTACCCCAAGACCATTCCAGACACAGCTGGATTAAAGAGCAGGTGGGGTCGGGGGAAGTTCTGCAGAGACTCATGGAAGGGACACTAAAGCAGTCTCGGGAATTTGACAGAATGTTTCTGGAAAGGTCAGGAAATGACCAACAGTGGTCAGACTCTTCTTGGGGAGAGTGTTGTGTGTGACTGAAGAGAACAATAATTAGTGATCATCTTGGGCTGGCTGCTCTCTCGAGATGGCCAGAATGGGGCAGAGAGAGGGATTGGGGTAGTCAGAACTCTGTGACCACTCTGTTGGCATTTAACATTCACTGGGTGGGATCAGGAACAAGAATGCCCCAAATGGATCTTTTCTGTCTAAAACCCCATGGGCTATATTGCTTCTCCAGGTGTGCCCAGACAGCTTGAACCTTCTGAGGAGGGTGGTCTAGAGAGCCCATTTCCCACTCTGCTCTGGTGTCAAGGACAGGACTGGCCCATTAAGCACTAAAATGAAGTCTGGGGAGGTAGAGAGGAGGAAGTCACCAGCAGTCAGCCGCCACGCTCCTCACCACTCATGCTGGCTCCCGGGCCACAGGTACTTCTTGTGGACTGGAAAAGTAGATTTTGACCAATGTGCCAGAATGCATACCCATATGCGGCCGTGCATAATTCTCACAGCAACTTCTTGATGATGAGACAGTGATTTTCACAGAATCTCGAGTAGGACAAAGGATCACATGTGTAAGAACTGCATCTAAGCTCTCTGGCAGGCCTGATCCTCACAGACTCACCCTGGGTTCTGGAGAGCACTGCAGGGCCACCATCCCTGCTGAGCCTGGAGACTCCTGGAAGCTCCTCTGTGGAGCCCTCTTGGCATCACTCGCCCCCAAGCCAAGGTCTCACGTATATGTGTTCAATGGGGAAAAAGGGCTCACATGTTTGCACCCTAAATGCAAAGAGGTTTCAGAAATAAAGAATGAGGGACAGCCTGACTCCTAACAAGATCCTTCAGAATCTGAATTCCTCAAACATGAGAGAGAGAGAGAGACTCAGCTGCCCCGTGGCAGAAAGCACAGGTAAACACAGGACCCTGGGAGGTGACTTCAACCCCAGGGACCTTGATTGTACGAAGGGGACCATGGTTTTGGTTTGCCAAGGAAAGTCTCTTTTATGGCTATTGCCCTGGCTTAATTATATATAACACCTTTTCACTCTCAGAGTGTGGCAGAGAATTGCTCATATATATGCACATGTGTGAGTGTGCATACATGTGCATACATGTGTGTTGGTGTGATACATGTGCATTCATGTGCGTGCATGTGAGTGTGCATACATGTATGTGAGTGTGCATGCATGTGTGATCGTGTGAATATATGTGTTTGTGTGTGTGCATATTCATACATGTGCATGCACCTACGTGCATATGTGCTCATGTGCATGCATACGTGTTTGTGTGCATTCCTGTGCACACAATATGCATGTAACTAAACTAGCAGGAATTGTGCGGCAGAGACTAGGGTCCTACCTTCATGAACAGGAACTGCACAGTACAACCTGAGACACAGACCCAAGCATGAGTCAAAGGAACCACTTCCCTAATAACAAAATTGCCTTGACTTGGTATATGATTTGTTGCTTTGCAGATGGAAAACTGGGAAGTGATAATTCCTGGAAAAGATTTTTTCCACTGTGTCTTTTCTGTTGAGTGCATTTCTCAGACTCCGTTATTTTATCTCACTTCCCTCAGGACTCTGCCCTTAGCTGGCTTCCAAGCAGCAATATAATTCACCTTCTTGCTTTAACTTTAAAATGCCAGCATATTTTCAGCATCGTAGCTCTTTGGGAAAGAGTGGCTGGGGGAGAAATAAGAAAACAAAAGGAAAAATTAAAAAGAACGAAAAATAAAGTAGAGAAAGGCTAGAGGCTAGAGTGAAGATGGAGAAAATTAAAAGAGAAAGTAAGTAAAAAGGAGGTTGGAGGCTCGGGGCCTGTGGCTCAAGTGGCTAAGGCGCCAGCCACATACACCAAAGCTGGCAGGTTCGAATCCAGCCCGGGCCTGCCAAACAACAATGACAAATACAACCAAAAAATAGCCGGGCATTGTGGTGGGCACCTGTAGTCCCAGCTACTTGGGAGGCTGAGGCAAGAGAATTGCTTAAGCCTGAGAGTTCGAGGTTGCCATAAGCTGTGATGCCACGGCGGCACTCTACCCAGGGCGACAGCTTGAGGCTTTGTCTCAAAAAAAATTTAAAAAGGAGGTTGGAAATTTAAATGAAAGGAAAAAAAGAGAAAACAGAAAAGAGAACAGTTTTACATAATATATTATTCAAATGTTTATTTCTCTTGGACTATAACATGTGCTGGTAAAAGCTAGCAATTCAGCAAGCTTGGTGGTCTCAGCCTGATTCCAATGGGTTTCTCTGGCTAAACTCGCTCCCAGTGTCTGAGCCAGTAAGAGCTTCTGCCCCACACCACACCTTCCAGCAGACAGTGCCATACAATGGGAAGAACAGATATCTGGGCTTTTCCAAGCTGACCGTCCAAATAATCCCTGCCCACAGCCCCTTGTTATGTACTTCCCCAGGGAAGCACACCCAAGTGTAATCTAAACCCTGATTTTTAGTCCCTTTCCTAAACTACAGGTCAACTTTACCTGGAAAAACCAGCTGCTTAAGAAATATCTTTCTCATTTTGAAAAACCCTTAAGTCAATTCCATTTCAATGTTTGCTATTCCCAGTGATGTTTGAAAACAATCTTATAGAAATACATATTCCTAAACTGAGAGATAAAGAAATAAATCACACTTTGCAAATTAAGATAATACCATTTCCCCAAATAAAACACATCCTATAACCCCACTATGATACTGGGTAGCAGAACCAGCATTTTTTCTTCCTGTTTACAGGTAATTAAGACATTCTGGCACGTTATGATCACTAAATATTGAAGGATTTTTAAAGCATCTGTTCTAACCCCCAACCTTATTCTAATTTGTACATGTCTGCAAGGATAGAGATAGGAAAAAAACATCACTTCTTCTGAATGATCCAACCTCACAATTAATAATTGAGAATCTCTTTTTCTCTTCTCCCTTGCCTTTTTTCTCTCCGAACTAGAGTGCACTCTTCAGCTTGTTAAGCTCAGCTCACTCCCACGGATAATTCACTAGAGATCATAATTTATGGACAATTGAAGCTGCAGAAACATCTCTTAGAAGGAATAGAGCAGATCCATAGCAACAATTCTTCAGGGGAATATTAATCCCCGGCTTTATGTAGTGCTAAGTGTACAATAGTAATCAGAACTTGAGTAGAAGCTGCTAATCATTGAGGGAAAAGGCTGTATAAAGAATTCATAATGGAATTAGCCTGCGGCAAACAAAGAAAGACAAAATTAAATCAGCCATCAAATTGCACCAAGGAATTTTAATTTACAGGTTAATGTAGGATTATGTAACTAATCACAGCTAACATTTTCAATGAACAACCAATAAAATTCAGCTCTTTTTTCCTTTCTAATCTTACTAATGGTATTCCAATAACATGATTTTATTACCCTATAATATGTTAGAAATGATTCTCAGAAATTCTAAAAGACATTCCAATTGTCAGAATCAGTATAAAATCACGGCTTTGAAATAATCCGTCAGAGTACAGACCTGGGAAGATCCACTCCTTAGTTCAGTCCAGACCCTAAGAATATCTGGCTAAGTTTGCATACAATAGATTTACATACCCATATAGCTTGAAAGTATATGCATGTTTTTCATGCAGTGCGGGGAACTAAAATGGGGCATAAGAGATTAAATTAAATATGTGAAACTAATTTGGAGCACAAAGTGTATCAGCTAATTCTAAATAAAACCACTGCCATAGATTTATATGTCAATATTGCAGACGTATCCAATGACACGCACACCAAGGACTGCTCTAACGGAGTTTCCATGGTTTATAAATGTGAACATCATAAAAAGAAATAAGGTTTCTAGGATAAAAAGTTGATTAGCATTTCCCATGGGAGGGGGTCGGAATCCTGTATCCTCCCCAGCTATATTTTGATATCAACCACTGAATGACAGAGACAGAAAAAAAAAAACAACCTTCTACACAATTTGAAAAATTATATGAAATCCGCTGCTTCATGATAATAAATATATAAAAAGACAGCATAACTCTCTGCACATTGGCAAGGAGAAACTCCAAAATTATACTGTATGCTTAAAAAGACATCAGTTTAATCAAAAAGATCTTTTCCCAACATATGGCAGAAGGAAAATTATTATAAATGGAGTAAAAAGTATGTTCATAAGCTTGACTTCACGAGGGAAGAATGCTGGGAAGAAAGGCAAGGGCATTCTTCTCGCATATGTTTTTCTTGTCAAGAACAATGTGGGAAAGTCTCATTTTCCTTTAATCTAAATGTTCATTTTATGGAAGCAGCAACATTCGGCCCAGTTATTAGCAAAGGAGTTTTGTTGCTTTATAAAGTCTAATTTTAAGATGCGCGCTTCCAAAAAAACATTATGGTGTCAATTGCACTACCCTTCAGCAATCCTGTAATAACTTTATTCAACCATTTCTAATTATAATTATATTTTCAATTCCTTTTAGCTATAGAAACTCTTTATCAATCAGAGCACAAGACAGAAAATTACTTTATTACAGCTACAGCTCGTTAGGCTGAGTGCTCTTAATGAAGCAGCCTCATAATCAGATGAAAATCATGCTGGAGAAAACTTGCATCATTAGTCTGGGCCTTAATTACCAAGAAATATAGTCACTAACAATGATATTCCATTTCATGATATGGTGCATGCACCTTCTACACTAGTTGCAATTAATAATTCCACCGACTGCTACAGAATCTTTTCTATTTATTCATAACAATGGAGGGGGAAATTCTAAATCTAATTGAGCGCTTCAGATTGTGCTGGCTTTCTCCCTCGCTCTCGTGTTCCGATTAAAATGTCACAAGGCTAATATTCTATCTTACAATAATTCATCATTTTAATTACATATTTTATGATGTGAAATGTCTTTTTCAGCTTTACGGTGGAGGTTGACATTTGGGGGGACACATCGAGGAAAATGGGTGGCCTCTTGTGAAGGTGGTTCCTACCACCCAGGACCACACTGAGGAAATGACAAAGAAAAAAAAAAAAACACTGCTGTCAGCCCATCAACTCCATCCATGCTGGAAAAGCTGCCCATGAGAACAGGTACATTCATTGAAATTAATGTTGGTGCCTTCTGATAGGCTTTGGATGGCACAATGGCCACGGTTTTCGAGGACAAGGCTGTGTCACTGACCTCTTTGTTAAGTGTGATTGATCACAGACAGAATCAGCCACTTTGCTTTTTGAAAGGCTGCTGTTTCCTTTCATCCTTCCCTTGTCTTCCTCTCCCACCAGGATCCTTGCTTCTGGCCTCATGAGAAATACCTTCAGAGGCCCAGGAAGGAGATCTGACCCTGGGCCTCCTGCCATCTTCTGCAAGCTGCTGATCCCACAGATGCCTACCTGAATTCCTGAGCTGCTCTCTAGGCCAGCTCAACTCTGAAACTCAGGGTGTGTGGCAATGGCTGCTCTTTTTCTAATGCAAATGAGGTTACTGGATAAGAGCCAACGGCATTGGGGGAGGGGCAGAGGGCAGCAGGGTTGGCATAGATAAATGACACCCCCATTTGACCTCTAAAACCCAAGTGTGCCTAGAGCTGAACCTTTTGCCTGACATCACCTTTCATAACAGAGTTGCCAAACAGCTGATTTGATTAATCTGGGCTGCACCTTCCCCAGTCATCTGCCTTGTGAGCACCAAGCAGTTTGATAAATGAAATTGATAGAAGAAGAGAATGACCTGGAAAAGCCCACAAGCCACAGGAGGAAGGGTTTGGCTGTGATCTAAGACGTTAACTTGTTTAAGACCTCAGCATCCTGTTTCTATGCCATGAATATAAAGATCCCGTATTTATTGATTATCTCCTTCACACTGATTGACATTTAGCAGTGACACGGTTCTCAAGACAGCAAAAAATGGAAGACATCCTCCCCACCCAAGTTTGGACCCCAACTATATAAACAAAATGACTGAACAAATTAATAAATGAAAACCCTCTAAAAAAATCACCAGATGACAATTAGCTTGAAGGCGTAAAGAACTTGGCGGTGTGATTAGTGACTCTTCCCCCTGACATGACAAAGGTTTGGAGGGAAATAGGGACAAGCAGTGCCATATTTCACAGAGATTTCACAGGCAAAGTGGACACAGAGGAGGCCTGGGGAAGGTGAGAGCCAGTGGAGCTGGGACAGCCGGGAGGCAGAGCAGGAAGATGGGAAAGCGCGAGGCAGGCAAGAGGACGCAGCAGAAAATGCAAAGCAGTCCAGGATGACAGAAGAGTGGGGCATTAATCAGAACCACACAGAGACATTTCCATAGGAAAAATGCGTGGCACGTCGGACAGCCCACCGGATCACAAAACAGCTTGAGAAGTGCAGTGATCCCCAAAGAGAACTGGTTTGCAAGGCCCAGCCTGATACCCTGAGGAGCAGGCACAGGAGAGCTAAGGAAGAGTTAAAGGGAACCAGCTGAGTTTCCACGTTCTCCCATGCACGCAGTGTCAGGAAACCATCTCAGCATTACGGCCCTTGTCTTCAGTCCTGGCTTCCTTAATGTTTCCTTCCAATGGCACTTGGCTTAAGTACAGAAGTCACTGCGGGTGTCTCCCAGCAGTGGCAACCCACACAGACACAGTGAGTGTGTAAAGTCCCCTGGGAAAGTTCTGGATGAGTCTGAGGCTGCGTTCTGCCTTCTGACGTCCCCATTCCCCATGTCTGGCAATGTCCACATACAGTTCTACAACCATAGCGCAACAGCCATATCTAAGAAGGCTGGGGGCTCCTTCACTTTGGAGGGGCTTCAGAGAGAGGCTCCCAGCCTAACAGCACAGTCACCCTTTGCTGGCACAGTGACTACAGCATGAGCTCTTTCAGGGCCATGTTAGAGGGTGGCCTGCCTCTTCTGCGCCTCAGTTTCCGTGTGCCTCTGTTTATAAAACTGTGGCCAAGGTCATCTGAGATGAGGCATGTACAAGTGCTCATCCCAGGATCTGGCACGTAATACATTTCAGTAAATGTTAGTTCTCATCCACATCATCATCATCATTACAGTCACCAGCACCGACGAAGCAGGCGTGCTTGCCTTGGAAATAGGCTCAAGGATCCCAAGCAGTAGTGCTCAAACCCGGCAGTGCATTGACATCACCTACCCTAAATCCCTCTACCCAGATCAGTTAGATTGGGACCTCCCAGGAGGTGATTTAAAAAGCTCTTTACACGACTCCAGTGTGCTATCAGCACTGAGATTCACTGATTGACATTGAGTCTCAAGGCCTATGTGTGATATTGAAATCAAAGGATGGTCAGCTGAAAGGCCTGAATGGTGGCATGTGGCAGAGGCTTTATCTGAGTCTTCCAGAGAGCAATTTGAATCTTGAAGCTCCACTTTGAGAGGCAGGGGTTTGGAGCATTTGCAGCCCATGAATGAGCAGCCATAGCCCTGCTGAAGGAGTGTGCCTGGTGGCTTTCCCAGCTGGGAAAGTGGTCCATTCCTAGTACACAGTGCATGCTGGCCACAGCCAGATGTTCCCACAGGATGGCCACCTGTGACTTGCAGACACTCCTGTTGGGGGCCAGGACATACTCATACCATGAGGCAAAAGGTCACCCAGGAGCACAAGGACTGCCTTCTCCTGTGGCTTCCTAAAGGTGGTCTGTGCAAATCCTGCCCAGAGAGAGCACAGTAAGGCCAGAGGGAGGCAATGCCCACCATTCAGGTCCCTGAGAGGGAAGATTAACCTGTCACAGTGTGCAAAGTTAGATTCAAGCTAACCCTGAGTGAATGTGACAAATCTAACCAGTTAAATCCTTTACTATCTTGATGACTTCGGCAGCTGTTTGATGCTTGAATTTACAGGATCTAGGAAAAGTGAAAAATTTAATGACTTAGTTCCTCAAACCCAAACAAAGCTGTCAGGAGCTCAAAAGACAATCTTCTATTTATTTTTATTTAAGACACTTCCGTTACAGAAAGACCTCTGAGTGTATATATGAAACAACAAGAAACCACAATTTAAAAAAAAAAAAAAACATTAAGAACAGTAAGCAGCATCTATTAGACTCATCATTCATTTCAACTCAAATCTTCCTTCCAGCAGGAAGGGAATTTGCTCAGACCATGGGGGTTACTGGAAACCTGAAAGAGGATTGGTTCATTCCTCTGAAAAGAGTTTTTGCACAGCCTCCTGGTCTGTCCACTCGAGGGCCAGGAGAGCAGAGGAAGGCTCTAGTCTTTCCATGCTGAAACATCAAGCCCCCTTCTTTGTAGCCTCTGGCTTCTTTTTCACCCCATGACAGAATCATGGGAGAGAGACAAGCATGGCCAAGAAGAGAGAATTTTCAACCATGGGCAGGAAGTAACAGAGGATGCATTTCTAAACATGAGGTTTAGAATGAAAACTTCAAAGTAAGAACCAACCCACCAAAGAACTTAAAATCCATCTAATGGAAAGAGGCCAGGGATACTGCTGAGGGGAATGGGAAGTTATTGAATGGGTACAGAGTTCCTACTGGGGGTGATTAAAAAAGGTGTGAAGACAGATGGTGGTGATAGTGGCTCGGGAATATGAAGTACTGAACACCATTGAACAGAACATGTACAAGTGATGGAAATGGCAGATTTTATGTTATGTATGTTTTACCATAAGAAAAAGAAAATACAAAAGAGCATTTATCTTAAAGTTGTAAGAAAATTACTTAATAGTATTACATGAAGTTTTGCTCCAGTGATTTTTTTTTTTTTAGAAAAAATAAAAGCTAGAAAATCAAGAGCTTAAAGCACTTTCTGGAAAACCTGTAAGCATATAAGAAAAGGCAGATTTTAAGGATAAGAGGTAGACTGAAGTACTTGAGGCTCTACCCTCATGAGTTAGCTAACCTGGGGCAAGTCACCACACATCTGGGAGACTGGTTTTCTGGTCATTAAAAACAGAGTTAGAGAAGATCCCTAAATCCATGCCAACACTCAAGTCCATGATTATATATTTTCTTTTCTTTGCATCTTTTTTTTTGAGATAGAGTTTGAGTGCTGTGGCGTCACAGCTCACAGCAACCTCAAACTCTTGGGCTTAAGCGATTCTCTTGCCTCAGCCTTCCATGCAGCAGGGACTACAGGCATCCACCACAACCCCCAGCTATTTTTTTTTGTTGTAGTTGTCATTGTTTAGCAGGCCCTGGCTGGGTTTGAACCCGCCAGCCCCAGTATAAGTGGCTGGCACCCTAACCACTGAGCTATGGGCCCTGAGCCTCTTAGCATCATTTTTCAATTCTACCTTGGTATCCATGGAAATATCCTCGTAGGAAAACCACACTGATCACTATAGGCAACATCAGCATTCTCTTGGCTATTATAAAGCATAAAGAACTAGGAAGGGTTAGATGAAAACAACTCTTCATTGTCAAACCTGAGGACCCACAAAAATGGGGAAACATGTTATTTTTTAACGTTTCACTCTTTTACCAGGAGATAATTGTATCTGATGAAAGTGGTCTGTTTGTTTTGTTTTCCTTCACAAGCATAAAATTCATAGTTAGTAGTCATTGGGGCCCTGCCTGCCCTCGAATGAGTACTGAGCCTGTCTCATTAGACTTTGGAGCCAGATGCACAGAAGTGTTCAGGGTCCATGAAGAGTGAGGTCATTGCCATAACGGAACTTCTTCCTCTGCTCCCCTGTCCTTCTGCCCCTGGCCCCTTACTCCCTGTTGCCTTGAAGCACCTCTCCCCTCATTGGGCTATTTCTAAACTCTCCTTCTTCTATCCAGCAATTTTGGCCATCAATGCCACAGCTTCAAGTGACCAATATCCCAATCATAATTTGCCTCGTTAAGTATCTTTTCACCTGACTTTGTCCGCTTTCCACTTTGACTCTACAATGCCCAGAAAGTAAAGACTCTGCTCTGCATCTCCTTCCCAGGCCCCACAGCACGTAGGGGAGGTGAGCATTAGCCTTACCCAACCTCCTTGTAAGGGCTACAAGCCAGGGAACTGCGTGCCATTCTCCAGGCCAGCGGTTCTCATCACAGAGCAATTGGCCCTCTCTTCCTCCCCCAGGACATTTGGTAATGGCTGGATACACCTTCGGTTGTCACAGCTGAGGTCAGGGTTGATTGGCCTCTAATGGGAAGAGGCCAGGGATGCACTAAGATGCTGCAAGGGACAAGATGGCCCCACACAACAGAGAATTATTTGACCCAAAATGTTACTAATGCTGAAGAACCTGCTTTATACCATTGAAAATTTTACAGAAATTATGAAATTGGTTTTTTTCCACCTCATGGGTTTTTGTTTATTTGTTTGTTTTATTTTTTTGAGACAGAGTCTCACTGTGTTGCCCAGGCTAGAGTGCCATGGTGTCAGCCTAGCACATAGCAACCTCAAAATCCTGGGTTCAAGTGATCCTTCTGCCTCAGCCTCCCAGAGTGCTAGGATTACAGGTATGAGCCATTGTGCCCAGCCCTGTCATCCTCATTTTATAGATAAAGCTCAAAAAGGTTAAGTAATTTCTCCAAAGTCACCCAGAAAAGGTCAGGGTTGGATCTTAGTTCCCTGGATCCAAAGCCCCACTGGTCACCTGCAAAGGAGGGAGGAGATGGAGGGAGGGAGGAGTGAGTGAGCCCACTGCTCTATAAAGCCATAAAGGTGCATAGCACTAGGGCTAGACTGAGCCCCCTCTGGGTCTCTATCATTCTTTATACCACATCAAGATGGGTTCACAGTCTTGCAGTTATTGCTCTTGGAACTGCCTAACCTGATGGAGTAGAGACAGTGAGCTCAGCCAACAAGACCTGTGTGTCAACCACACTGTCCAGCTTTGGGCCCCTCTGGGGAAAGCACACAACCAGTCCCCAGAGAACATCCTTAGCAAGCTGGCAATTGGGACTGCAGAGCTGCACACACAGAAATTGCAGGCCAAGACTGGCCACCTGTAGAAAGGGCTCTGTCCCCAGAATGGCACTCTCAGATCCTGTCTTTCAGAAGACAGATAGCAGGACAGCGAGGGGAACAGGCCCTGAGTTTCCCTTTTGGGGGAAAGCCACCTCTACAGATCAGCTAATGGCCTTTAGTCCCTTTGAAAAGTAAATCATTCAGGCCAAAGCAGGTGGATTGCCTGAACTCACAAGTTTCAGACCAGCCTGAGCCAGAGTGAGACCTTGCCTTTAAAAATAGCCAGGCATTGTGGCAGACTCCTGTTGTCCCAGCTTACTCAGGAGGCTGAGGCAAGAGAATCACTCAATCACTTGAGCCCAAGAGTTTGAGGTTGCTGTGAGCTATGACACCATGGCACTCTATAAGGGCAACAAAGTAAGACTCTGTCTCAAAAAAAATAATAATAATAAAATAAAGTAAACTATTCACCCAACAAAACCACACACAAGACAGTGGTGGCTTTTAAAAATAACTACTCTTTTTTCCCCAAACACATGCTACCTACTTCTGAGTATGGTTTCCAAACTTCTATGATAGTGCCAGCCTTTATAATGACTTGGGGTGGGCAAGGTCTGTCTTGACACCCCAGTCACAGGGGCCCCAGTTGGCAATCCCCTCTGCTGGCTATACTCCTTGCCCATCACATCTCCACCAGGGCCTTGGGAAACAAAGGCCCACTGTCTGAGGCCAGCAGAGCACCAGATGGATGAGGTAATTAAGGGCTGCCTCTGTCAACCATTTCTGCTTCAAAGTCTAAGGATATTTAAATCCCCCAGGCCCTGTGCATTAATTAAATCCTTTTTACCTGCACTCTCTGATGGTTGTGGAAGCAGAGCGCTACAGGAGGAGGAGAGGAGATGATCTGTGATATGTCACTCTGTACACAGGGAAGCCAACCCATCAGAGGTTTGGAGAGTGCCCTCATGGTGCCCAGTGACTCACCTGCTCATGAGGCCCCCTCTCCTGGGGATCAGACCACACCAACAGAGATGGGTTGGAGCCCACAGCTGGCTGCCAGGACACTGCAAATTCACCTGTGATTCTAGGGTCGCCTGTAAAGCACCCATGATGGTAGAGCTCTTTTTCTCCCACTAATTAGCAAAAGAAACACAATATGTTAAATAATATGATTCATTTCCTTTTTTTACTATTACCTAAACTTCAGACTTAATTTGCATTTCACTGGTTTTCCTTTAATGTCTTTATTCTGAGATCCAATCCAGAATATTTCACTGCATTTATTCACTCTCTGGCTTTCTCTCACCCCAGTCAGTGCCTTAGTCTTCCCTGGCTGCTCATGACCTTGACAGGGGTCATGGTATTTTGTAGAATGGCCTTCCATTTAGTCTGCCCAATGTTCTTCCCATGATTAGACTGAGGTTATAGGCTCGGGGGAAGAATATCACAGAGGTGGACACCCTCTCCTCCCTTCATCTCAGGAGGCCGTGATGGACGTCCGCATGGCGTCACTGGAGACATTTGCCTTGATCGTTTGGTTAAGGTGGTGTCTATCAGCTTCCTCCACTGCAAACTGAAGATTTTCCCCTTCTCTACTCTATTCCTTCAAAGCAAGATGCCAAGTCCAGCCCACACTCGAGGGAGGGTGGAGCATTCTCATCACTTTCTGCCTGAGGACCAACCCTCAACAAGAAATAGCAATCTGTTTGGAAAAAGCACAGGACGGAAGTCAGGGTTCCGAGTGGGGTCTCGACCATGTGACCTGGGCAGCTTACTCACTTAGTGACTCGCTACAGTCTCTTCTCTGTAAAAAGTCCAGGGTGGCCCTGCCTTCCTCAGACAGATGCTTGGGGGCCACAGGGGTATGATGTGGGAAAGGCCTTCCAGCTGCGTGCTTCATCTACGATGCCCAAAGCTGCGTACCTGCTCCTGCTCACCTTCCCCAGCTGCGGGGCCCACAGCCCCGATGTCCCTGCATGCACCGAGCACCCAGCACTTGACTTGCCCACATCTGGTCTTTGTCACTGTTGACGTCTCTGCCAAAAATGCTTTTCCCTCATTCCCCACAAAACTTTCTTCCTCACCTCTCTTGGTGAGATCTTTTTTAACCCTCCAACATTCTTGCTCAGACTCTATATCCTTCAGCCTGCTATGACTTGTTGTGGCTCTCAGCACTACCTGACATCATATTTTGCATGTTTTTCTATTGTTTGGCCTTACACCAGCATGGTTGCCCCAGGAAGGGTCTGGGTATGCTTTATTCCCCCCAATGAACACTGGTGCCTAAGTCAGAGGTTGGTATGAAGTAGGCTGAACCTCAAAATATATTTATTAATGAAGAAACACATGGGAAGCATATGATTTGTTTTGCAACTGTACAATGCCTGGTGCCCTCGTAGCTTCACAAACCCTTGCAATAACTACACCGTACCCCTGATCCAAACTTTGAACCTCAGGTTATGACTTTGAGTGCTCTGATGAAACGTTAGATAGGAGAAGGACCATACTATGGAGATGAAAAAGTGAGTTTCTCTTTGGAGAACATCCTCTACCACCCTAGCCTCTCCATTTCTCCCCAGTCAACAAGGTCTTTAGGAAATAAAAACAAAAATAATTGTTCACCCCTTGCTCAATCGTCTGACTTCCCCCTCTAGAGTCCATGGAGATTGATTACGTATCAACATTTTCAGGTACTTTAAGAGTTATCAAAAATGTCACTGGTCTCCAAAGTTTTCATTAATTATTGCAAACATCTTTAGAAAAAAAAAGCCAAGGTGAGCTTATTTCATCAAGTGATTTATTTCAGATATGATTTCAGCTTAATTCATAGAAGATTTTGTATTGTGACCCAGAAGGTATGAGAATCAACAGAGTGTCCATGGTTTGGTTAGGAGGGAGCTAGAAACCTGTCTGTACCTGTAGAAGGAAAATTTTAGAAAAAAAGAAAAGAAGGAAGGAAGGAGGGAGGGAGGGAGGAAAGGAACGAAGGAAGGAGGGAGGGGAGGGAGGTGGGAGGGGAGGGAGGAGGGAGGGGAGAAGAAAGAAACAGAAAAGAAAAGGTGGCCCTTTTTTTCAGTGTGAATATTCAGCTGATAGCCTTATTAAGGTTACCAGAGAAACATCTTGGAAAAGCAAATTTCAAGGAGGTGGGGGGAGAAGCTAAAGGGTGGAGGATTTGGCTTATTTATGCCATGCCTGCAAATAGTTCCATTTCTTAGCTGTATTGCGATCTGTATCGGTGCCATATGTCCTCGCAAAAATCCTAGACCAGCAAAAGCAACAAATCAACAGGACGATTTATCAGGCGCTGCCTGGAACCATACAGCAAAAGTTAAAAGATAGAGTCCCTAAGCTTGAGGAGCCAAGTCTTCCTTAAAGTGGCTTCATTTGAACGTCTGGCATTCTGAAACCGTTTAATCACTTATCTAATCAATAAAGCTTATTTTTAAGGGGTGCATTTAGAGGGGAGATGGTTGTTGTTTTAAATTACCAATAAGCAAAATGCCTCGACCACGTTTCCCAAAACACCGGGTTACATTAGTTTCAGTTTTAATATCCTGCCAAAGGGGAAAAAATAAGAGTCCCCAAATATGAAGCAAATACATCTGTCCAATATTGCTGTTCAAAATGCCACTGCATTAAATAAAATTCCATGCTGTAAAATTTTGCAAGGTGATAAAACAAAAATGATATAATAAATATAAAACATCTGGGTTTTTTTTAACAAGACATTTGGAAACTGATTTCATTTATATTTAAACTTGTTTTGAAGTGTTCCTAGTTTTGAAAAACATCCTGGTTGGTGTATCAGGGTTCCGCCCCCTCAGGCAACAGATTAAAGAACTGATGCCCAAATGAAAGAGGATGAGGGAGAAGAAACCACTGTTGTGTATTCCAGAATAAACCTTGTATTTGAATCTTCAGCTGGCTTCCTGGCTTACAAAGCGGGGCGCATGCCCTCCGTCAGCAGTCCTGGAAAATGGATTCTCACATATGCCCCAAAATGCGTTAAAACAACATTAAGCTTCTGGCAACAGCTTAAGCACTACACCCCAGGAAAAGGAGAGTTTAACAGCATCTCGGACTCTCTCCATGTGCCTAGGTGGGACGGTTCCTAAAATGCTGGGAGAGAAGTGAGACCACCCACCACTCTTGGCTGTGGCAGGCTCTGCGTGGAGGGTGGTGCTTACAGGCTCTGCATGGAGGGTGGTGCTTACACGCCTGAGCTCTGCCTCCCCTGGCAGGCAGGGGAACCCTGGATCCGCACATCTGGGCATCGGACCTACAACAGCTCAGAAGATCTCGGTTTTCTTCTCCAAGAACAAAGGAACAAAAACAAATGGCATTTGGGGGGAAGCAAAAGGGGACAAAATATATGTATTTGCTAACTGCAGTTTAAGGTACCCTCGTTTTCCCTTGCTGGAGGGGAGAAAGCACCGATACCTGAATCCGCAGACAGGAACTTCACCATCCCCCCCCCCCATCACTACTTTATCTAACACCCACAAGTCCAAACGACAGTGTTGTCAAATTGGGAATGAGCTCTTTGCTCATTTCATTGCTCACAGCAGAATGGATAAATTGTGCTTGAAAAAATCAAGAGAAGACAATCCCAGCTGAAAACTACTCATAAGTGAGTTTTTGAAATTCAAACCGTATTAGCTCACTTCTTTCAAGGACCTGTGTTGGGCCGGCCAGGCATTTCCTAAACCTTGCCACATTTCAGCCTCGCAACCTCTACTGTCAGAGGTGACTGGTATTGTGATCTTACAAATGAGGAAGATGCTCTTCAACAAGGCAACAGGTGTCCCCAGGCACACGCAGCTGGCAAGCACAGAGCAAGAAACTCACCCAAAGTGTGGAGGACTCCAAGGTCACTACCAGCCATTCCTCAGCATCTGGGACAGGGGAGCCACAGCCCAAGTTCTACATAGAAAGTTTACTGATGCCAAACGACTGAGGAGAGGACCTCTGGATGCAAACTCTGCTTCACAGAGTATTTGAAACGAAATTCAGTTTCTATGTTTTAATGGTAAGACTGTAATTGGAACTAGGATCACACATATTGTCAAATAGAAGATGAAGGTGTTACCTTAATGTACAACACCCAGCACTGATGTACAAATGCCTCGGCACTGAGGTCGTTTGAGAAAGATTTGCTCTCTTACACTTAATCTTCGACAATCTTCTTCGTTAATTCATTTGGGAAATCTTTTCCTCATAACTAATTTAGAAGTGACTTTCACTTCAACCCCTGTTCAATTCAGACCAAAATGCTCAGTGCGCACTTCCCTCAATAACGCCCACGTGAACAGCTACTCACCAAAACCTTAACCTTCCCTCCTTAGCGCATGTCATGACCGTGTCCTTCACAACCTAAATAGTTCAAGACTTTGGTATTTCGTTGTTTGGGGGGTTGATGTTGTTGTTTTGTTTTTTAATTTTCGTTTTTTTATGAGGAGTGTTCTACACTCCTCATGAGCATTGAGTGGACAGCAGACCTCCAGCTCCAGGAGTCTGTTTAGGCTGTCATGGTAATTTCACTTCTCTTGAAAGTCAGCCCAGGACTAAACCAGCCAGCACAAGACTCAGGGATTTACCAATCAGGTAAAGCTCTAAAGACCTTGTTTGATGCTTCTGGGAGCAGAGAGGGTAGTTTTTCTCTTTCCCAGATGTAAATTAGCCCCAGACACGGCTGTAAGCTCTTTTGCAGTCAAGAGGAGAGCCACCCCAGGAATTAATTGAGAACAAAATCC
Organism: Galagoides demidoff; assembly: GCA_963574575.1. NCBI lineage: Eukaryota > Metazoa > Chordata > Mammalia > Primates > Galagidae > Galagoides > Galagoides demidoff. The sequence goes on from CAUYQV010140516.1 coordinate 36,987, forward strand.
AAGCCACACACAGAAGAGAGAGCTGAGAAAACCTGAGAGAAAGGACTTAGAGCCGCAGTTGAACTGAACCACGCACTGACTTCTCGGATACATGTAGCAATTAATCTCCTGCGTTGTCTGAGCCCATTTGAGCTGAGTTTTCTTTTGCTTGCAAGGAAAGGAATTCTAGTACCCTGAAGAGCACTTTAAGAATGTGTTAGGCAATCTCCAGGACTAACTCATATGATGTTCTCTCTATATAAGAGAGTCACATTTTAAATTAGGAGAGTTTACAATCTAATGCCAGGATGTGAGAAAATCACATACAGCAAAATTTACTATGGAAAAACATCCCAAGAGATGCTATAGAGCAGTGGTTCTCAACCTTCCTAATGCTGCAACCCTGTAATACAGATGATGTCATCATGCCGGGTACTTGTATATGGGTGTATCTGCATGTGGGTGGACCCGCCTGGAGACAGGTAGAGGAGTGGTGTCTCGGTTCCTAAGACCATGGGAAATATGTGTTTTCTGACCCCCAAAGGGGTCATGACCCACAGGTTGAGAACCGCTACTATAGAGTAAACAGAGTATGGTGATTCTTATACACATTAACATTTGAAACTCAAACAGAGGAACAAACACACGTGTTCTATTTGGCATATTTGTACCCATGGATTAATATACCCTATCCCAGATTTAGAATTCCTACCTTGAAACCTAACCCCTAAAGAGGCATTCAGGGTCCTACCCAGTCTGACCCAATCCACCCCCCTTGCCTCAACACATTTTAAGCCTTTGTGCTTTTGCACACGCTTTTTCCAGTGAAGTTCCCTTTGCATTTTTCTTCACTTAGAATACTCCTACTCACAATTCAAAGCCCAACTCAAATATTGCCATCTAGCTTGGGTCTCCCATTTCTTCCTTGGAGACTTACTGCCGTCTCACAGCACTTTTCCCACATCTTTGCGAAAGCACTTACTTTGAGGTATGAGACATCCCTCATATAATATTTGCACATCTGTCTAACCCACAGCAAACAGAGCACATCTTACACATCCTTGTATCTCTGGCTTTAGCATATGAGACTGGATCATGGTAGCCATTCATTGTGTATATTAAATAAATGCCCTTGATTTAGTCAAAGACATATCCCAAGTTCATCCACTTCTCTCCATCTTCACTACTCATGGTCTAATCCAAGCACCACCATCCTCCCTCACCTAAGTGACTGCGAGGTCCCTGACATGATCTAACCATTCCCATTCTAACCCTTTTTCAACTTCATCAGGGCCAGATGTACATGTATGAATTAGAAAAAAAGGCTTATCTGAGTGGGTAAGTTAAATAAAGCTATTCCCGCTAGGCTGGTGAAACTTCAGAAACTATTTTGAAAAGAGGCCTTCTTTTTTGACTGGAGTTGCTAAATTGATAGAACGGAAGCCTGGGTTGCTGCTGATCATTTTACTACACATCTGGGGCCACATTCCTGAGACTGAAGTCAACCAGGAAGAACAGAGGTGGACAAAGACATTCCTAACTGTGTAGTAAAGCAGTTAGGTACAGCCTCACCAGAGAGAGTTATCCCTGGATTTTCCCCCACCACCTGGGCCAATTAAATCGCCCATGCGCTTAAGGTAATTTGCCTTGCATTACAAATATTTACCATCTAAACAGGTTATAAATATACCATTGCTAAATGCTAAGGGTATAACATTAAAACATGACTCAGGGAAAGTGTTTTTACAAAGACCTTTGTGTTTTTACAAATATCTAAACACCGGAGGATCAGAGACCAGATTTACAGGTATAGTAAGTCCTCACTTAATGCACTGATAGATTCTTAGACACTGTGACTCTAAGGGGAACAAGGTATAAGAAAACTAATTTTACCACAGTCTAATTGCTATAAATAACAGTTACACTCCTATGACATATCTCTGGCCAAAAAACATCACCAAACTTCTAAACAAAGACAAAAACACTTCTAATATTCAACATGAAATAAAGGTGAGCTATGCATACATCCAAGAAAGATGAATTATAAGTAAGACAATTCTGTACCTGCTGATTCCCTTCAGAGTCAGGGTGGCCACAGCCTATCTGGGCAGCTCAAAGTGCCAGGCAGTTGCCATCCTGGTCAGGACGCAATTCCATCACAGGTGGCACTCACAGCCACACTCACTCAGACCGAGACAATGTAGACACTCCAATTCACCTAACAATGCACTTCGTGGGATGTGGGAGGGAAATGGAGCACCTGGAGATACTCCACACAGACATGGGGAAAGTGTGCAAACCACACGGATAGTGGCTCGGGGTGGGAGTCGGTATTTTCCTTTTTCTCTTTGACATTACAAGGAAATGATGTTGAAAGAAATGACAGTATTTGAGGATCTGCTGTACAAAGTATTGGCCTAGACTCTCCAAGGTCTGTAATTCAAACCCGTGTGCAGAAACTGCTTAAATCGGGCTCTACAGGGTAGCTCTATGCTTTGGATTTCACGTGAATGAGCCCCAAGTCACATTACACTCATTCACTCTTTGTTTCTTTTTTCAAACTTCTTCGGCCACACAGTCAGAACTGAGAGGAGGTCCTCAGGAGAGGTCATCCCAGACATCCTTCTGTCTCCACATAATCATCCCCCAAAGCAGAGCCGCCAAACGCTTTCTTCAAAGAGAAAACTGCCTGACCTCCTGAAAAGCATTTGAATGCTCAGATGGTTTTATATCATTTTTAAAAAACAATACTCAAAGATATTGATGCAATCCCATGAAATATTGAACAGAAAGCCTTCAGGGCAAATCAAAAAGCAGGCAACATTGTTAGATGTCTTGCCCTATTCTCACCAAGGTTATAACTTCGGCTAAAACGCAAGGAATTTGGCCAACAATGTAGTATTTATTTATTTACTGCTACAAGTACATCCCTGCACCCCGTTTCCATGCACGCACTGCCCACCACACACAGGTTGGATGATTTAAGAGGACTTATGACGTGGAGAGTGGGCATTGGGTCCTTTCCCCGGTTCTTCCACTTAAATAAGTGATCAAAGCTCATTTCCTTCTCTTAGACTTAACTTCCTCCTCTCAACAAATAGGGCCCATTGAAATGCCCAGACTTGTGTGAGGACCCAATTCAGGGCACTAGGAGCAGCATCAGAAACAGAGCAGGTGCTCCAGACATGTTTGTTTGCCTGCTTTTCATTCCACTAATTGTTCCTGGCAAAATCGATTCATTAGTTTGGTATGAAATAGGGCAGTTCCACCACTTCTTGCCCACAGTCTTCCCTGGCCAGTAAATTGCACAACACCTGCTCAGTAGTAGCTCAGGCTAAAAGCAGAGCCCTGCCTTGAGGCCTCTGCTCCCCTCACACCCCAGGTCTGCTCTGTCAGCAAGACCTGTCTGTTATACTCCAGTAAATACCTCTGACCTGTCCTGACCATCTCCTGCCTCTTCCTGCCCTATGTGGCGTCTCTCAGCAGGACTCTAGCAACCGCCTCCTAACTGGTCTCCCCATCTCCTCCTCACTCCCTACAACACCACACAGTGACCAGAGTGACACCCTGTCACTCTCCTGCTAAACTCCTCCCTGGTCTCCCAATAATGTGAGTAATGTCTAAAATGTATTGAGCACTTACATATAAGACACAGGCCTAAGCAGTTTGCACATACCACATTTTTTAAGTTAAAACAACTCTTCACGGTAGGTATTGGTACAGCCCCATTTTACACGTAAAGGGCATGTAGGTGGAGGTAGCCAGGATGATGCACAAACTCTTTCCCTCCCTGAGAGGTTCCACAGGACCTCGCTCTAGGCTGTCTGCCTTCTCACATCACTTCCTGACACTCTCATACCCCATGTCCTCTAAGCTTTAGCCACTATGGCTCTTTTCTGTCCTCAACCTAACCCCTGTTTATCTCTTTCTCAGGTTCAAAGACTCTTTTTCCAGCTCTGCTCAAAGTTCACCATCTTGGAGAAACCCCTCTGGAGCACTCTGTGGGGTGAATGGATGTATGTGCCTTCACTGCTGCCATCACAGCTGCCACCATCTCAAGAGTCCCTCAGTCCCCCAGTATCTCTTATTCTCTCTGCTTGAAAATCCTGGGGCCTTCAATATACAGGGAGGATATTGACTCAGAGTGCTACCATTTATCATTTTTATCAGGTAGTTCATACATCCCCTTGCTCCTGAATTTGATTCCAAACAGAAAAATGCCTGCGCAAAGGTGCAAAGTCTGGGAGTGCTTTTGAAAATTGCTTCTTAGAACCCTGAGATTTTTTTTTTGTCCCCTTAGCGAATGAACTACTCTGAAAAATTCTGAAGGCTGAAAACTGAAAACATTCTCTCACAAAAAAAGGGTTTATTTTAACTTTTTAAAAAATATTTGTGTTTCTTCAACTATTCCTACAGTTCTTTCTTTTTTTTAAAGGCAATTCAATTTGGGGGGAACATTATGACAATATGCTACTTCATGCCAAAGAAAGCTTTTATTGGCCCCTCTCGTGTTTCCAGCTTTCTTTCTCCAGCTGTTACATCAGATATAATTGTCTAAAACGGCAATTTGTCATCTCCATCAAATTTGGGTTACAATTCTCAACGACGCAGTTTATATGAAAACATTTATGGATTAAAACTCTGAGCAAAATGAAGATTTCACAAATTAGGGAACCAAAGTTAATATCCCTCAAAAGGTTGGATTGCAAGCAGACCTGAGGAAACCCTGGAGTTCGTCCCAGAAACTGGCACGCCGTGCTGGCTGTTCTACTGAAATGCAGTGCGACGGGAGATGAGGAGGAGACCATCCCCACCGCCAAACCACCGTGAGATTTGGGTCTCCTCTATCCCGTAACTAGCTGATCTGAGGGAGGGCAGTGGATAAGAATGAGTTCTTAGATCACTTCAAATCAATTCAAATAGAAGGATCACATTTAGACTTTATTAAAAGTCATTGAATGGTTGTTAACACTCTGTCCAACCCACAACCCTTGCTCATGTGAGTACAGATTGACCAACATAGATACCATTTACTGAGTGATGATCATGTACCAGGCAGGGTGCTAGACAATTTGCATACCTTATTTTATTTAACAAATATCTGTTGAATATGTGGAGCACCTTTCTATTAGGAGAATTATATGAAATTGACATTGCTGTAGATAAAACCCATCCAGCAGCAGCAATTTCACACAGTTCAGTCTAACACGGTCCTGTGTCTCCCACCTGAGTCAGAACAATGCTTATCATAAACACACACAGAGCATTCAGTAAAGTTTTATTTCAATTATCAAAAGGTTTTTGTTGATACAGCCTCTGACGGGGGGGCAAAGACAGTGATATTTCAAGCAAGAGTCAATCCAGCCAACTCTGTCCTATTCACCTCAGCCACACAGAATGCCTCTGAGATGTCTCACCATGCCCACCTGCCTCCACCTCCCTGAAGCTTAGTGAGTAAAATAGAAAAACCTGCCTGAGTGCCTCAGGCCAGCACAATGGTAGGAAGCTGGGGGATGTTGCCAGCACTCTCTAATTACTGCTGTTCCCTCCAATTTCCAGGCAATCTGCTTTTTCCTCTCCCAAAAGTCACCATAAAAAAGTCACTTTACGGTTAAATAGTGGTAGAGTAGCAACCCAAATGAACTAAATTTAGTCCTGAGGTTAACCTCAAAAATTGAATTCTAGAATCAATGGGTACCTCAATTAGTAAAATGTATATCATTTTAAGGGTGAAATAAGATCACTAGAAATGAGTGACTTAAGAAAAAGATTCCACTTCTAATGGAGATGGGGTGGGGCGTGGGGGGGGTGCTGCTCAAGAGACCCAACTGAAACCGAAGAAATTCAGACTAAATGTGAATGAAAAGCAGATGAAGCCATTCACAGGAGGACATGGGAAGTTGTTCCATTGTAAATGACTGCCTGAGGGGGCAAAGGGGTGCCTTAGCCCAGCCCCTTCTTACCAAAGTCTTTACATCCTCACACCCCAACAAGGAACAAAGCTAAAGAAAACCAAAACATGCCCAAATCAAAAGGCGAAACTTAAACCAAAGACCTGTGGCTGTGCAACAGAGCCACCCACTCCAATAGCTCAGAATCACAGGAAACAATGGTGAGTCTCGATCTGGTGTGCTTTGGGTGAGAAATAATTTGCCATTCGGAGGGGGGGAGTTGAGAATGTCCCTAGCCTACTGGTTAGGGAAACATCTGCTTGCCAGCTGTAAACATGACCCAGCTGATTCATCTATAGCATCAGGAGCCCAACTGCCCCCCAAACACTGCAGCAGGGAAGAGAGAAGGGAGGGGAGAGGAGTGGATAGGAGGGAAGCGGAGGGGAGAGGAGGAGAAAGGACGAGAGAGGAGCAGGTCCAGAACCTGGGGCCAGGAAAGTTTGTGGAAGGGCTCCTTGTCATTACAGCCCACAGGTATTTCTACCTTGTTTCTCCCCTTTCCCCAGTTCATGCCCCCATCTTCATAGGTTAGCTAATAAAATTGAAAATCATACTTTTTTTAGCCACTGGAAAACCAAATAGGAGATGAATGTTCAGGCAAAACAACAGCATGACCAAATGGTGTTATCTCTATTTTGTGAATAAAAGGGGGGGAAGTGCTGTAGCCCAGCATAAACCTATGCGGAAAGGTGACAGAAGCTGAAAGCTGCCTCCTGTGTGCTAAGTGCTAGGTCCTCAGAGCTTCCTGTTTGCCTGCACAGAGTGGCCACTCCCAGAACTCCTAGGGTTCAGAACAGCACAGATTGGGATACATTTTCCACCAACTCAGGTAGGGCACTGATACCACATAGGCTGGGAAAGGGTATATTTGCTTCTTCATCAAAGCCTTCTGCATTATGAGCCAGGGAGGTCCACAGCAGGGACCAGGATGCAGCATCCCTGCACAGGGGTTCTCCTGGAGCAGCTGTTTGGAGTGAAGAACTGTTCAGGGGTCCTCAAATTTTATAAACACAGGGCCAGTTCACTGTCCCTCAGACCATTGGAGGGCTGGACTGCGGGCCCTAGGACGAGTCGGCTGCTAAGCAGGACAGGCAGTGGCGGCAAAAACACCCAGCGGGCCAAATAAATGTCCTAGGCAGGCTGCAAGTAGCCCATGGGCTGTAGTTTGAGGATGCCTGGTTCATACCATTTATGCTTTATTGCTTCTGAAACTCCTGAGCCACCATCTCTAGACATTATGCATTAGTCTGGGAAGAAAGGCACCAGAAGAAATCTGAGACAAGACCCTCCACCTTGTACTCTCAGCCAGCCTGACCTTATTCTATACCCTTGTCCGCCCCTGCGCAGATGAGAGGTACAGGCTCACCCTACATCTCCTTCATGTTCAGGCAAGAAATCCATGGCCTGCTCCAATAATTATCAACAAGACGGGCATTGTGGTTAGGAGCATGGGCCTTGGAGTCTGAGACCTTGTTTTTGAATGCTGGTCTGCTTCTTGCCTTAGGCAAGTTGCTTAACGCCTCTGCACACCGTGTCCTCATTTTTAAGGTAGAAATAATGACTGCCATCCTTGTTGAATGGATACAATGAGTTAATTTATTTAAACAGTCCCTGGCACACAGCAATAATAAATGTTAGGGGCAATCACGACTCATCCTCCTCATCATCTTCTCACATCCCATTTTTAAAGAAATGAATAACTTTGTCTTTGGTCTCCTACTGTTCACAGTTTGGTATCAAGACAAAGTTGCCACCAAAAACAAAAGAAAACCAACCTCGAGTCAGGGGCTGATTATGTGATGGAGACCTATGCTCAGTAGGGATCTGAACAAGGAAGAGGAGAATGGGGGAGGGGGGAGGCTGCTGCAGGGGAAAAGCCCATGGGGTCTTGCACGACAGTGGCATTTTGATAGATGGAAAGAAAGACAAGAGGTAGATTGTAAGGTTCATTTCCTTTTTTTTTTTTTTTCTTTTTGAGACAGAGTCATTTCCTTTTAAAGATACTTGGGGTATCTTTTAGATGGAAAGAGGATGGAAGGGGAGTCCTCCGATTCTGTATAAGGAATCAGAACTGTTCGAAAAGCTCATCTCTCAATCACCTTTCTGGAAAATGTTTATTGTGGTAAAACTGCACATTGAACACAGAACCAACCACAAACAATCAGGGTAAATTCGCCCACAAGCAACCTCCCCCACCCCCAGTCTCATCAACACTGTAAATAGAACTGCCATGTTGCGGTGCCGAAGGGAGGTAGTGCCCATGCAAACTACATATTTGATTAGGACCTGAACTCTTTGCTGAACCATGAATTCAAAATAATTTAGGTGATACATATAAATTTAATTTCTTTGTTCAAAAACTCCCCATCTGAAATGATGCCCTGCAAATGCAGAGCTCTCGCTGAAGTCTACAAAATGAGACTCCTTCTAACTCGTCGACGCCGTGTGGAAATAATCTTCAAGGAAAGGAATAAACCTATTTTAAAAACAGCTGAGTCCTTTAGATCATATACCCTAACCAATTTATGGAGATAAATGGAATTCAGTATTAAAGAAATATATTTTTTCCACTCCTCCAGAAAATGTAAATGCCAGCTATAAAATGGAAAGAAAGAAAAATACAAAGAAGTCAAGAATAGAACATTGAGGGGGAAGCCAGAAGAAACAATTCAGAAACTACTCAGGAGTCCTTGCCTATGGTCTCTCCTTGCCAGACCCCCTCACCTCCATGTCCCCGCTGACCCAAAGGATGTGTACAGAGGAGCATCCCCGAGGAGAGGACCCCAGGGAAGAACAACTTCTGAAGGCAACAAAACTCATTTCCACCACCCTGAGGCACAGAAGGCATAGTTCCCTGCAGAAATAGATCCCTGTTTTTCCAATGGGTGGGTGCCCACCGGGTCTCTGTTTCCTGCATCACACACTATTTCAGTAACTCTTACATTAACCCAGGGCTAATAACCAGGACTGAGGAGAAAGCAGCAAAGGAGAAAGAGCCAAAAAAGGAAAACAAAGTAATACTGTGAGTGATTGCTTGTGTCCTATTAATGTAAATGAATACAAAATACTTTTTAAAAAAATGCATTAGGCAGATATTGGCTTATGATGGGGTCAATATCACGATTTATTTAACTCCAGAGACAATAAATCTTGATATTGACTAAAAACATAAGTCAATATGTGTACTGTTGTGTGCATTCTATTACAAAAATGAGGATTTGTTTTTTTTTTTTTTTTACTTTAATGGCCACTTGCACAAAAAAAGAAAAATAAAAGAACTCCCTCAAAGGCCCTCAGATTGCAGCCACAGTAATGCCTGCTGGGCAACTCTCTGGCCCAGCCCTCAGCATCATGTCAGTCAGTTGGCCAGTGGGTCATGTCTATAATCCTAGCACTTTGGGAAGCTGAAGCAGGTAGACTGCTTGAGCTCAGGAATTTGAGACTAGCCTGAGCAAGAATGAGACCCCATGTCTGCTAAAAATGGAAAAACTAGCCAAGTGTGGGGGTGTGTGCCTGTAGTCCCAGCTACTTGAAAGGCTGAGGCAAGAGGATCACTTGAGCCCAGGAGTCTGAGGTAGCTGTGAGGTATGACGCCATGACACTCTACCCAGGGTGACAGAGTGAGACTCTGTCCAAAAAAAAAAAAAGAAGAATAACTGGTCCTAAGTCATCGCTGTTCTTATATCCACAACTTTCACCATTTCTCCTACATGAGGCAGAGGCCACCCCTTGACTTCAGGCTTGGCTTGTGATACTTTAGTCAAAGCAATTGAAAATTCAAGTAGACGCTATCCCTTCAGACTGAACCCCAAATAATCCTTATAGAGCAGAACGGAGTTCCTGGCACAGTGAGGTGCTAAGCCCAGCTGTACCTACAACTGGAAGCAGAGCCACACACACACTCAGCCTCCCAGGACAACATGCAGATGGATGCCAAGCGAACGCCTACTATGAATGCTACTGAGATCTCGTGGGTGTTGGTTTTGCAGTGGTAGCTGTCTAACACAGTTAGCATTGCCCCATAATCACTATTCCCACTGTATGTCACTCCCTTGGAGGGCAAGTTGCTGCAGAGAAAGATGAAGTTGCACACCCTGACTGCAAGGCGCTCACAGCCTGACAGGGGAAGCAGGACACCTTCAACTGTCAGGCATCTCCGCAGCCCCTTAGCAGGGGCACCGTCTGCCGAAGTGCCACACACATCCACAGGTGGGACTCAGCCCCCTAACCAGCTTCCAAGGAAAATACAATAATTCTAAGCATTGAGGGATTATTGTGGGTTTGTTTTTTCTGAAGATCAAGGAGACTTCATGGAAGTACTTAGAGGGTTGCACATAGGATTCTTTTAAACTCTATATTAGGCATTTTATTTTTCCCAGATCCCTCCTTAGTTATATCATATGAAGGCTTCTCTCTTCCTCCTCTTCTCTAACCTACCAGCCAGCCTTCCCAGTTAGTCCCTGCTCCTTCCAGATTACTTTCAAGAGCTTCAAGTTCCTCTTCCCCTTTACTAGGCAAGGCAAATGAGCTCCGCCCAGTTCATAACCCTGAACTTGTATGACTCATCCTATTATCAGCAGATGCTGAACCCTTCAACAGAAATGCCTCTTTAGAAGGCAGTTCAACTGTTTGAGAAGGTTCTTTGGTGTGTCAAGCCCCACTCCAATGACTGATAAAAGTCTCTTTTTGAAATTCATAAATGAAAGCTTCCAAAGTAACTTTGATAAGTAAAACTGCCTTTATCTCATTATAAGCATTCCTTCTTTCAGTAAGTGCGAGCCCAGCCAGTCACCAGTGGGATATAGCAGTGAACAAAACAGAGAAACTCTTTGACCTGGTGGAGCACAGTCTCTAGCAGGGGAGACAGACACCAGTAATAAACTCACAAGTGAGGCCATGTAGGACAGCAGAAATTACTACAAAGAAGCTAAGAGTAAAATGATGGACGCTAGGGGTTGGGGCAGGGTAGAGTGCAAGAGTTGGCCAAAGGGTATAAAATTTTAGTTAAAGAGAAGGAATAAATTGAAGCGATCTATTGTACAACATGGTGACTACAGTTAATAACTATATAATTGATTCTTGAAAATTGCTATGAGAATAGATTTTTAAGTGTTCTCAACACACAGAAAAATAAGTATATGAGGAAGAGCGGATGTTAATTAGTTCAATTTAGCCATTCTACAAGATAACCACATTTCAGAACAACATCCTACACATGATAAATAATACAGTTTTTATTCATCAATTTTAAAAATTAATTTTTTAAAGAATAAAGACCCATGAGGAAAATTAATATAGGTTGAGGGGACACACATACTGCTCTAGACCGGGTGGTCAGAGAAGGCCCCTGCGAGGAGGTGATGCCTGAACTGAGCCTGAATCTCTGCTTTCTCAATTCAGCCATCCAAAAGTATCCATGGTGTACCTGTGGTACTGAAGGGGTAGCGTTTGGTTGCTGAAGTAGGTATTCTTCTCAAGAAGAATTAGTCAAATAAAAGAAACAAAATATATTTAACCAAAAATATGCTAGAATTTGAGAGAAAAAAAGTAACACGTGCTATATAGATAGAATACCAGGGAAATTCGGAGGTATGAGAAACCACACCATAAGAAACCCACAGGCTCTTTTAAAATAATACATTTTGGTAAAGAAATTTCTTTCTGACGAATCTAAGGTAATTTTATGAAAAATGGGGGGATATCCAGGTATTCAAAATCCTTTAGATCCCAATGTATGCCATATACAATAATTTTCAGTGTAAAGCAGTGATCTATGTTTAAACCTTACAACACATAAAGAAGAGTTAAACGATTTCTGTTTTCTTGTTCTCTCTTCTCCTGTTTATGGAGTATGTATGATAGCAGTGGCAGATAACTTAGCAAAAAATAGATGTTTTCTCTATCTTTTTAAAAAAAAATTATTCTCATATGTAATGAGAACATGTAAATATCTGTATTGGAAGCACAGAAGAAATCTTAGAATAGGGATTCAAGCAGAGGTGGGTGGTAGCTTACCTGAGAAGGCACAAGGATGTTCTAGTATCAGCTGGTGGCAGCCCTCAATGCTCTCCCAGTCCGCAGCTGGCTGACTGACACAAAAAGAAGGTGGAGAGCCCCTTCACAGCAGTGCTTGGAATTGTCTCTCTCCTCATTTCTATAGATTTCTACTGACTGGCCAGATCTCCAGCTGAGTTCCCTTGTACCCTTCTAAGAAAGGGTTTACAGTTTCCTGCTGAGCAGATCTGGGGAGTGTTGATTGTGAGGAAGGAGTGAGTTTGAGGAATGTGACAGACATTGCTAATTATCCATCAATACCCATATCCTGGTTTTTATTTAATAACAAAGCTCTGGAATTTTAGCTAGGACCATGGCTGCCTCACAAAATGGCATAGTTAACCAAGTGTGGCCATGTGACTGTGTTCTCCTAATGACAGGTGAGTGGAAATAATACATCCCGTACCCAGGGTAGATACTGGACATGCACTGCTCTGGTCCTCCCTCTCTCCCCTCCACACCCCCCATGGACTAGACACGTCAAGCCAGAACATTCACTTTGAATCCTCACCAAGGATGGCGGCTGCACTCTATCAAGTCCTAGACCTCTGTTGTGTTACAGAGAAGTGAACCTCTCTCTATACCATGGATAATCCACCGTACTCAAGAGTCTCTTTGATACAGCAGCTTAGTCTGCACCCTAAGCAGTATAGGAGAGATAATAATATGGTGCCCATTAATTAATACAAAACTAACCGCCCCCAGTGAATGCTCTGGGCCAAGTTTGTGGAAGCAGTGCTTTAAAGGCTTGCCAAAGTCTGGACTTTGCACTAATCATCTAGCTACATTCTCCCGTGGACATGACCACATATTCACAGTTTCCATACATGACTCAATGTTGCTCACGCTCCATGGCCACTGACAGCAGTACTGTCTGGACCAGAGGAACCAAACCATCTAGCAGCATCAAATGAGAAGAGCTAGTAGTCCAGGAGCCAGAACACGTGTTCTTAAAGACGCTAATAAGCAAACTTTTTCGGCTCTAAAATTGAACGCTTCTTGAGTTTCTTAGCTATTTTGCTCCCATCTTATTTCTAAATACAGAAAAAAAGTTATTCTCTATGCTGTAGCGTCACAAAGACCCATCTCCCCTTAGATAAGGAGAGAAGTAGCACAGAGATAGGGAACATAGATTTCTTTCACTTGAACACAGCATCGTTGTAGGGGAATCTACGGAACAGAGGATTTTCAGATTTGATTATTGAGATGGCCAAGGGGTTTTATTTAGAAATCTGAATATAATTTTATTGCAAGAAACATTTGAATTAGCCCAATGAATGCTGTAGGGTTGGGGGGGGTGGTAAAGGGAATGGGTATTTGAAAAATGAGATCTGAAATCTGAGGGCAGGAAGTAGAGTAGAAGAAGGAGTTCCCCTGGTAGCAACTGGATTCATTGAGTGTTTCTAGATTCCAGGTGATTCTGGGACCTCATGGGCAGACACCCTTGGGCTTTTATTCTACTCTTCACTATTAGCCTGGTTAGGCTCCTCCCACGGGTATGCCACTGTGTTCTGTCCTCTGATCAACCAACTATGGCTGTCAATATGCCAATTCCTAGTTCCATTCAAGAAAGACCAGGAGCACAACCAGTCCCCAGGGAAAGCAGATTAAAGGTGAACCCAGATTCCCAAAATAACCCCACTGTCCCGGTGGTGGACAGACAATGCAGATGCTGGAATTTGAGGGGGAGTTGGAGGCAGAGGGCTGGATTCTTGAGCTCTTTTCCAGTTCTGTGATAAATACCTTTGGCCAAGGTCATCTAAGCTAAGAGATCTTAATTCATCTATTTATTTATTCATTCAAACATTCATTTAATAAACATTTATGAGCACTTACTCCGTGCCATAGACTAGGAAAACAAAGTGGAATAAAAAAGGATCTCTTTCCTTCAGAAGCTCCCAGGCAAACACATAAACAGTTACTTCCCAGAGAGCTTCAATATTTGAGAAAATCAGGGAAGGAAGGTCACATATATCACAAAACGTGAATTTAAAAATAGCCAGTGGAAATATAGTTTGAAATGGTTTTAATGTAAACTGATGTTTAAACTACATGTGAACTCATTTCCATAGGTAAACTTATTTGCAGAAAAACCATCCATATCTCTTAAGGAGGTTAGCCAGCAGTCGACCAATGCACTGGTGTGAGCCTGCTTCTCCCTAACCTCTCCTTACTGCAGAGGGTATCTGCCATGCCACCCACCTGGTCACTGTTACCAAGGGTCTCAAATGTCAGTTTTTTAGTTCCTTTCCCCTGTTTGATTTCATTTAATCAGGAAAAGTATGAATCAAAGATATCATCTGTTCCAAGAGCATCAAAGAAACATTTTTGTTTCCTCATCCACCACAGATAAATCTGGATATGTTCTTTGTGCCCATTGCCAATGGAAATAAACCAGCATCACTTTATCAAGGGTGTTATAAGAGGATATTTTTCATGATTTTGCCACTTTTTTCAGTCTGCTTCATCAATTCACTACGGATGCAAAAACAATTAATTCATCTTTTGTTCTTTTTATCCTTAAACCACTTGTTTCATTTTTTTGAAGTTTTTGCAGTATGTTAAGTATTATGTAGGGTTTTTTCCCATTCCAACATCTCAGTTATTGGTAACCTCATTCTATTTAAACATACAACTGTTCACTAACACTGCACTATTAAAATTTGCACAAGTGGCTGCCAGTGGCTGCCTACCTTGTACACTTAATTGGAAAGACAAGGTACTGCTATGATATGGGGGACAACTTGACACCTATATAGTTCCAAACAAAAGAAGTTCATAGATTATTGGTATTATAATATTTTTATAAGTAAATTAAAAAACACCATATACAAACTGATCAGCAAACCTAGATCATCAAAAATAGACAATACACATATAATAAACGTGTACTAAGTACATTTCCAGGACAAAGGCAGGGATGATCAATGTCACAAGGAAGGCGGAATTAGGTAGGACACTGTGGAAGGTGGGGAGTGTTAAGGAAAAACATCACAGAAAAAGTAATTCTCATGATCTATTAATGGAAATGAAACAGAAGCCATTCTTTCTTAAAGTTGAGATAAGGTGGATGTCAGATTGCCTATCTGCCCTAAAACAGAGGACCTTTTTCAAAGCAGAAGCATTTGCCATACAATCAACGTGAGGTCATGCTCTCTCTGTTCCCACCATCTGACATGCAGTGGAATGTTCCCACTGTTGAAGAATATTCAAAACAAGATAGTTCTGTCTTTAAACTTCCCCTCTAACCTGTTATCTCTCAAAAATACCTAAAGGAATTATCATAACCGACAGACCGTCAACAAAACAATTCCAAAGGTCTATGTAGCTAACTTTCATCTTTCAGTGCAACAAGCTAGTGTGTAACCCATAAAAGCAGAACCTTTAAGTCTCCAATTCAACTTAGCCACACGTTGCTCAAAAAAATTTATAAATCGAAATATTTCTGGTTTCTTTTAACCAAAAAAAAAAAAAAAAAAGTATATATACAAAAAATAACCAGATGATTATCTGGATGATTTTCTCAAATAATTGAGAAGAAAATGAGAAAACAAAAAGAAAATAATCATAAAAAGCCCATCCTTTGAAACACTTTTTCTCATTTTTAGGCCACCGTCGCTGATGTTAAGTCACCCCTAACTTAAATTCTCTTGTTTTTAAAATAAAGATTTTCCAAGCAGAGCATTTCACTTTGTGCACGTGTGAGCAGACACAATGCAAGAAGAAACAACATAACAGCTTGTGTGTCCTCCTCCTCAAGACACCGCAATGACCTGGATGTAAGAGGCAGTGAAGAAAAGCCTATTTTTATTATTTTTTCTGTTCTTTCTCTCTCCCCCTTTCGGATACCTTTAAAGACTTCCCTTAGAACTAATATGGGACTCATCATTTGGTGATGAATTTGCATGTCCATCGGCAGCCAGTGTGACAGCCCTCAGATTAGGGACATCCCGCTGCACACTAAAAGCCACAAAGAACAGGCAGTGCATTTCCATCTGCCCTTCCTCTCCAGTCAGTGCTTCCCAGCCCTGTCTATTGATGAGTACTTGGAACAATACCAAAATGCAGTGTAAGATCAATCCTGCTGTTTACTTCGCTGGGCTAAAGGAACAAAGAGCAGAAGAAAGGCCTTAAACCCACCCACCGTCAAGGACCCGGGTGAGGGATGAAAATGTGTCTGAGGAGAGCTGCGCAGAGTAAATGTATTTGGAGAAGCAGCAGCTCCAGCTGAGATAAAACCAGTGATGATTTGTATTGTGTACTGTATCTTCAGTGGAGAAAAGCACTTCTATCAGACAGCATTGGAGGCGAACTTGAAACACTGCAGTAAAGGGCTATGTTCCTTGCCAGGGAGACAATAAACACTCTCGTAGCTGCTGAGGAGTGTTAAATATCTGAGTGTACATGCCTCTCTCCTCCCATGGTGAGGCAACTCAACCAGGCCCTCCTTTTAGCTCCAACAGCCTCTGCTAACCCAATAGTTGGCTGGGTCCTGCCATCAACAAAGCAACAGGATACTGGGTTTTACTAGGATAAATACCAGTAATTGTAATTTGTGGGATTATTTGTCTTTAAGCCTTTTAGAAGTTCTTTACTGTAGGAAACCCAGCAACTTCATTGCTGCCAAAATAAGAGTTGGGTGCGGGTGGAGGTGAAGACAGGGATGAGATGAGAGCAGAGAAGCAAAGTTCACATTCCAATTCAGACATTTTGAGAAAGAGAACACAGAGCGATGAGGCCCTCACAGAAAAGGGGGAAATTTTCTCTTTCTGAATAAAGAACAGACACACTGATTACTTCACTATTGCATGGCACTGGCCAACTGCAGTGGCAGGGCAGCCCAGGTAAAGGGCATGAGAAAGGCAAAGGCCAGAAATACCCAGGCACCAGGGAGTATGTCCCCCTCACTTCTCCTTCCAGAGCTAGACATAACTCGTCCCTTAGTCTTACAACTCAAGTGTGGCCCGAGAACCAGCAGCATCAGCGTCTCCTGGAAGCTCATTAGAAGTGCAGACTCTCAGGCCCTGCCCTAGACCTGCTGATGGTGAATCCCAGGAGGGAGGGCTCAGGAAGAGTTTAAAGCTGCAGCCTTAGATTACCCCAGAAAACCTTCCTGCCTCCTGCAGCATTCGGCAAACCCCGCCTTCTCTGAATGCTGATCCCTGATTGCTGTGTCACTCACAAAACATTAACACATGCCGTCACACATGGGGAGGAGTCAACAAATATGCCAGCTTTTCCTTTTTTGACTTTTCCTTGCTGCTGTTTTGTGTGTATTTATGCGCCCTGACTCATCCAATAGTTGCCAAGTTTTTTGAGGACAAGAACCCTCTGTTAGTTTTCTTTGAAACCTTCCAATGTTTGGCACACCCTGGTCCTCACTAGGTGTTAAAAGGCTGCTCTGGGCATTAGGACTCCTGTTTCTACTGGGGGATATTAAAGTAGATGGTGTTGAGTTGTCAAGGGAGTGGTCAGCCCTGTCACACTCAAGTTAGTCTGTCAAAGAACGTGGCTGCCTGAACTGAGAGCAATTGGGCCTTATGGTCAAGTGACTCCGTTTCCCCCGGTTCCAAAGAAGGCATGGAAAATCAGAAACACATGAGTAAATATTTTGTGGAGATATTAAAAATTGCAGAGTTTTTGTACAGAGAAGTATTGGGTAGATACAGTCTAACGTATTTGTCAATTTGCAAAAAGTCAAATTTGTCCTTGTAACTTAGCTTTTTTTGAGAAAGCCCGTCACTAAGTTCCAGAAATAAGATGAAGATGATCTAATCTAATCCTCAAACAACCTTAAGAAAACTGAGGCTCCAGGAGAGGGTACGTGCAAGGCCACCAAATTACACAACAGAACACAGATTCCAGGGCCCTGCCTGCTCTCTCTCACCGCACTGGGGAAAAGAGAAAAGGAGAACTAAATAATGCACAGAAACGCAGCGTGCAGGTTCTTCTTTGTCCTCCCCGGGGATGGAAACACACGCAGAGGTAGGGGCCTGGGCTTTACCTACCAGAGGGCACATGTGCTCAATGGAACAACTTTGTAGTCACACAGGTAAATGAGAGAAATAAGACCATGTGCACACAAGGCCAAATGGCTGGATTTTTAAAATACAAATATGCTACTATGCATTTATAAATTCTGTTCAAATATTTGTAAACAGTGGGCATCTGAATTCCCCACTTTTCCTCAAATGAGATATATATCCACAACTTAAAAGTCTTTAAAAAAAACCGTATAAAGGAGATTTTCCTCCCAAGAAGACCTCTGACATGAATGAAAAAAACGCATCAAGAACCTAAGATGTTTCTTATTGTTCATATTATCTGAGCGCGGGAAACGTATTAGACACCACACAGAATATTCAGGGAGACTAAATTTCAGTCAAGGAGGCTCATAACATAAATTAGAAAGACACAGGCTAAAGTAAACAGACACGGTCTCAGTTAGATAAACAGCATCACCTCACCAAAGTTCTGATTCCTTCTCATCAGGGAATTATGGGAGAGAAAGTTTCTCAGCCATCCTAATAATACACAGAAAGATCTGTGATTCCGTTAAATTTTATTGTGCACTTACTATATCCAAATACTGACTTTCATGTTCTTCACAATGAAAGAAGAATAGTGGTTCTTCACAGTGGTTAAAAATAACATTGACTTCTTAAGAAGGGGGTAGGGGCATTAAGGATGAAAATTTTAGTTTATCAGTATGTTTCCTAAAAATTATAGGTTTTTAGCCCCCAAAGATAGAATTTTCCTGCCTTGCTCCTTGTATTCTGTTTTTTCCTCTAAGAGTGAGCCTCGTGCAGATGGCAAGAGGCCTCAGAGCATTCTTCTCAGAATCAGGAAGGTGTAGCTGTCTGCCCCCCAGACATCCTGCAAGTGGCCTGAGTAATGACAACTGGCATCTTGCTTTGCAGAGTGTTCTAACACTGTTGTTCCTTTCTCAAGTATCAAACCCTGTGAACAGACTTTCCCATAAAGGCCCAAGGTGCAGAATGTTTGGGTGGCTTGCTCAAAATCACCTATTGATTAGGGCCAAAGCAACACTCAGACCAGCCCTGGATGCCTGGTCCACTGCCCTTTCCTCTGCTTTGCTCTGAAAGTACATGCCCTTCTGGGGCTGGCCAAGAGAAATATAATGTTTGCAGGATGCAAACCTCACATGTCATTTTACATTTTCTAGTGGCCACATTTTAAAAACTAAGAAGAAAAAGTAAAATGGGCCATGTACTATGTATATATGATTTAACCCAATATGTTCAAAATATCATTTCAATGCATAATCAATATTAAAAGTTATTAATGAAATATCTTACACTCCTTTATTCATACAAAGTGTTCAAAATTCCTTGTGTAGCTCACATTTTTAGCCCACCTCAGTTTAGACCAGCCCCACAACTCCTTGGTGGCAGCATAGCCTTTTTTTTTTGGCTGGGGCTGGGTTTGAACCTGCCACCTCCGGCATATGGGGCTGGCACCCTACTCCTTTGAGCCACAGGTGCCGCCCAGTATAGCCTTTTAATGTCAGTTTGGAATGTTTCTTTTTTTGTTTGTTTTTTGATACAGAGTCTCCCTTTGTCACCTTAGGTAGAATGCCATGGCATCTTAGCTCACAGCAACCTCAAACGCTTGAGCTCAAGCTATCTTCTTGCCTCAACCTACTGAGTAGCTGGGACTACAAGTACCTGCCACAATGCCTGGCTATGGTTTGTAAGATTTCAACAGTAAGGCCATCCTTGGGGTAGACAGCCCCTTTGCAGTCAGGACTGTTGAAGTGAAATACACACAACAGTCCCATTGGGAAGTAGGAGAAAGGTATCCAGGCAGCCTCCAATCCTAAAGACACTCACTCCTATCTTTGGTAGAAAGCCCCAGAAACCAATTAACTCCTCCCTTCCTGCAGGGCCAAGAGGAATGCATTTTCACACAACACTTTACAGGCACGTTTCACAGTCCTGGCACGTCTTTGAGGGGGCATTGTAGAGCAGACCTGCATCATGTGTCCTTGGAGACTATTATTTTATTAAGGAAAATGGAGAAAGCACACTTAGTGATTCAGCAAATACCTGTTGAGTGACACCTATGCACCTAGCATTGAGCTGTGTTCCAGACACACAGCAGGCTACAAGTCAGCAAGCTCCTCCTTATGAAGCTTATCTTCAAGTGGGGATGAACTAGAGATAAACATATATGAAAAAAAATAATTACAGTCCATGATAACTCCTACAAAGGAAATAAACAGGATAAAGGGAAAGTAGCAGCTACGACAATCTCCTTCACCTGCAGCGGTGCTAATAAGAACCATGTTTGTTCATGCTTAAGACATATCAGGAAACAGGGTAGGTTCTGTGTTTACATCACCACTTACCCCTATAATAACCTTACAAGTAAAATTTACAAGCAAAAGCCCAGTGCTCAAAGAGATAATCGCTGAAGATCACACCACCAGCAGGTGGAGTCACCAAGATCCAAGCTCAGCCCATACAGCACAGTTCTCCTTCTCCTCTACCATGTGGTGCTCATGTTTATAACACACAGATTTGCCAAACTGCAATAAGGGATAGAAACTGTGCCAGCCCTGTGTGGACCAATCAGAGCTTTGACTTTAAGGACTGAGCTTCAAGCCATTGAGAATGGGGTTTCTAAGAAGCCCTGAAGAGAGAATGTAAACCTCAGGACATGGACCATCATGGCTAACCCTGGACTACATCTCCCAGGTCAACTCCTGAGATCAACTCTGAGATCCAGGCCAAGTAGGCCATAATCAATTAGCTCTGTCTGCTGTGGCTCAGGGCCAGGAGAAGTGACACACTTGCTACATATTTATCACCTCTGATCTGACTCAAGAATATCATGGACTCAGGAGCAAGTCATTGGATCCTGGACTGCCTAAGAAATGGATTCACCCTAAGACCACACTTGGTTCAGTGTGGATCAAAATCAGTAAGATTGGTCTGCCCTGGCTGAGTGTATGCTTAGCACCCTGGGCATGGTCATCAGACCCAAGGCCAATCCCACAGACATAGGAATACCTACAAGTTGGACCCAGCCCCCAAACCACTCCTGGCTAACGCTTCACCAAAATGCCAGTGAAACAGGTTTAGTCATTTACAACCAAACTACACTATAGGGGCAATTTATTTGTAATTGGCCAATGATTTTTTTGTTATGAAGCTACTTATGTGTAAACTATATTTTATCTGTATCAAAGTGTATATTTAATCATTGTCCATTAATCATTCTGTTGTATTTTAAAGACCTCAAGTTAAAAGAACTTCATTCGGATTATATGTATAAGCATAAATACCTATGCAAGCAGAACCAAGAGGTGTTTGCATTCTAACTCTGATGTTCCTATGAGATAGGCCTACAAAATACCACTTTACATCACCAGAATGTCCAACCAGGACACTGAAACAGAATGAACTGGGTACCCAGTGTCATTTTTCTCCCCAGGGACCGGCTTGCCTAGAACACATGCCCAACTATGCCAGAGGAGGAAGATTTCTAAATTCCGAGGGAGGGGTGGCCCCCAACACCACAGCACCCTAGACCCTGTGTCTTCCTCCCCCCATCCTCTGTAATCCCAGAAAATGGTTATATTACCTTTCAGTGGCAAAGAGACACCTCAAAATCTTCTTAAACTCCAACCTCCCCAACCTAAACCCTGATATTACCGTGTTTTCCACAATAGTCAGTCACAGGGGACGTGAAAATCTCTCCCTCTTCCGATCATGGCTCAGTCACAGGGGGACATAATCTTTGGATGAGAAAACTTCCTCTTCAAACAAAAGAATATTTCTCTCTGTGCGGCGGGAGACATTTAGCCCTTCTAATATCCCCTGTTGTGGAAGGTGAGCCTTCCAGGCTTTGGAGAGGAGGATAATTACCAGGGGATTTGCAGTGGGGGCCTGCAGGGGGGAGGCAGGGAGGAGAGAAAGCAAGAATTCCAACCGCACTGTCGTGCCAATGAAGCATCTTCGTGCTCTGTGCTCCAAGTGAGCACCCCTTCCTTACAGCTAACTTCTCTCTAGAATAAAATCTTCTTACTTGTAAAAAGATGCTTGTAAAAATGGTTCCCACAGTCAGAAATATTGAAATTTCTCAGAGTTATGAGGCCTTCTTGGCCTGGCTCACAAGAGTACAATTGTCAGGCAGATATTCTCACAACCTCTGCCATCTTTATTTGTCATTGTGATGCAGTCAGGGTACAAGTTGACAGTCATTTTACAGCTAAAGCTGATTACAAAAAAATAAAGTAGAGGGCCTACTGTTTGGAGAGTCCAGACAACCACCAGTCCATCTGCTTCGACAACTAGGCCACTCAGAAGCCTCATTCAAGGGCAAAACATCAAAAAAGAGGAGAGATGTAAAAGGCAAAAAAGACAGATGACTGCTGTCCAAGGTGAGTGTCTCTGTGGACAGACAGGTTTCCAGTTCAGTGATCTGAGCTGAAACCAGAGCATGGGCTGCCCTAAAGAGCTTGTACAAAGCCATCTGCTCCAGTGAGCTAAGGGACACACTGCCCTTGCCTAAGTGCATGGGGAAATCTTGTCAACTTCTCCACCACCTGGAACTTCTCAGCATCTGGGTAGATGGTAGGCATACTTCCCACCCATGAAAGGAGGGAGGTTGTGTTAGAGGAACACTTCACAACTCACCTGACACCAGACAGATTTTAAATCTCCATATTCCTTTATTTTGGTTAGTTGGTTGGTTGGTTGGTTCTTTGGTCTGTCAGTCAATTGATTAGTTTAACCCACTCTCCTTTACATTCCTTGTAACCAGACATCAACACCTTCTCTGGTAAAAACCCAGAAGGATAGATGACTCTCCAAAGATCGGTTGTTGGGATTTATTATTTCACATAGAGCAGTGTTGAGTAATAACTGTAATGTTGTCATTTATGTTACTTATAGTAAATACATTTGGCCTTTTTTTCTAGGAAAAAAATCCTCCCTGGACCCTAGATCTCAGAAGGAAATTAGACCTCTTTTCCCTGCATGCCTAGACTGTTCCACATCTAAGACAGTAATTGAGCAATTCTCACAAAGTGACCAGAAAGGAAAACTATCATTGAACTTTGCTATTCTACCGCACATTTTAAATGACATTTCATTTCTCATAGAACTAGGTTTCAAATATTATTCACACACACCCACAAATTGCTTAACAACACAAATAATCTGTACTCTAGTTTTCCTCTGATGGGTGTGCACATTCTGAAGGACAGAGTCTTTTGCATGCAAAGGTTATGCATTTCCACCACGCAGTTGGAGAATCTCACAACCAGAGGCATTGAAAGACTTGTCCACATACAAGTAGGTCGTTCCAATGCACAGACTAAACTGCACTAAAATGTTTGAACTTGGAAGTAAAGGAAGAGAAGACAAAGGAAGCAAAAGAAATGAAGTCTAAAGGAAAGGATGAAGAAGAGAATGATTCCTGCTGCCTATAGACTTTTCCCATTTTTGTCTCCCTTTTTTCTGCATAAGCCACTTAGGAACGTAGGCAGGGGCAGAGGTCGGGGCAGAACATGGGCAGAGCTGTCACAGCCATGCTTCTTCCACCAAGTGACCTTTTCTCAATGTTCTTCCTACCAAACATTTCTTTCTTTACACGTCTCCTCCCTCTCCTTTCTTTTCTCTCTTTTCCTCTCTCTGTCTCACACTCGCGCCCTTAAAATTTCTTCCTGTGACTACTATCCTCTTTCTTCTCTCCAATTTATACCCTTATCCAGTTTCCCTTCATATTCAATTTCCAAAATCAACTGGATTTTTCCCCAAACTAAGTACTGAACCTGGACCAAGAATAATCTTAAAAATTATCCATTCCCCTGTAGGCATTCTCCTCCTTCACATTCCAAGCTTCCCTACCCTATCTCCCAACCCATTCCCATGACAAGGGTTCCTAATCGCTGTGGGCTGAAAGTCCCCTACTTCCCTCGCAAGACCCCACATGTACTCATGCTGGTCCTCATCATCAGTCAGCAGAGACAAGTACAGCCAACACACACTGTGATCAAAGATGCAATAATAATAACACCATTAAACAGGCCCCGGCAGGCTGGGGTTAATCTGGAAACATGCATGTTCATCACACACGAAGCCCATAATACACGGATGAGGGAGGATCTTAATTCTCCTTCTCTCTAACACTCATTTATGTTCCAAAGTCTCTACCTCTCTCCCAACAGAATCATTCAACACAACGGGATTTTCTCTGCTCAAACTCACCTTCACTTTAAAAGAACCAAAAAGGACGGGCTTAGCTCCTGTTGCTGGTGTAAAGGCTTTTTCCCTTTGACAACTGGCCCAGGGATCTAAGGCTTCATCTCTTATCTTCTTTGCTCTTTCTGTGTGCACTTGTACAAAACTCAGTCCTTATTATCAGCACTATGAAATTCCATTGGCTTCACATTGATCTAGCGTTGGATGGTCTTGTGAACTGAAATGATGGGATATTATTTTCTAACCAGCCTGGGTTAAATGAGCTGGCAACCCCTGAGAAGTGACCCAGAGGTGGTCTGTGTCCCCTCCGGCTTGACTTTAGGAGAAACCATTTCCCCATGGAAATAAGGGCAGTGACAGGAGCTTGGCTCAACAGCACAGCCCTGGCAGCAGCTGCCTTGGCTCTCCCTCCAGCCACGTGAAGTCTGTGATGACCTCAGCAGGAAGCCTCCCACAGCTGGGCACCCTGCGGCTGCTCTGTCCACCATCACTAAATCCCCGCTGGAACTTGCCTGAACTCAGGCGGGAACAGCATCTTGAAAGGGCCATCTGTCTTCTTGGAAAAGCTACCACCTGTTAAAAAATAAATAAATAACTCTATGTGGGACATCCTTTCACTGACCCCAGATTACCCTGGAACATTCTCTGCCTTCCTCTGCTATTCCCAATCCTAGTTTTGCAAAACTGCTAAGTGGCTTCCTTCATCTCAAAGTATGTTGAAAAGCTTTTAGATTCAAAATTCTCAAAACTTACTCCTTTTCATTCTTGAAGTTTTCTTACGCCACGTTTAGGAGGAAATGGAAAATAAATTATGTTAAAATTAAGAAAAGAACTACAATAATACTATGTCCCTCGAAATGGGGTGTGAGGCCATGAAATGCACTGAATATGGGATATACTTAACTTTTGAGAAGTAGTGGACCCAGGGTTTTTTCTTTCTTTTTTTTTTTTGGCTGAACCCAGGGGCTTTATGACAGCTAGTTGGCATTGTATGTGTTGAACCACATTTTCCCATCAGGCCTGATCCAGCCCTTCTTTCACAGATGTTACCTCAGACTGGTGAGAATTTGTGCCAAAGACTTCTGTATTTATCCCCTGAATATGCTTTACATGAATATAATCTAGAAATAGATTTGCTTCCATAAACAACCACTATCTGTCTGAAATAGTGGCCATTTCTAGAGATGAGATATCACCTGCTGTGTTCCTAGGCACACCCATTTCTTCATTCTCATTCAGTCACTTAACAAATAAGTACAGACCTTTTATTCTTTACTAGATCCAATGCTAGGTGACTAGTAAACTAAGAACAACCTGTCCCTCCTCCTAAGAAGCTGACATCAATTAACAAGTGAATAAAGTAACTGCAGATTAAAATAAGTGACATAAAAAAGACAAATAAGGGTCAAAAAATGCTTCTGACAGTGGGGCTGACTTCAGACCAGATGAAGCCCTCTCTGAGGAAATAACACTTAATCTGAGAGTAAAAGGCTGAGAAAAATCTCACAGTGCTACAATTTATAGCATTACCATCCACTTAAATTCAAGGAGAAGGACCAGGAACAGTGGTGGCTCACATCTGTAATCCTACCATTCTGGGAGGCCAAGACAGGAAGATCGCTTGAAGTTGGGAGTTCAAGGACATCCTGGGCAGAGAAAGACCCCATCTCTACCAAAAATAGAAAAGTTAGCTGGGCATGGTGGTAGGTACCTGTAATCCCAGCTACTCAGGGAGGCTGAGGCAGGAAGATTGCTAGAACCCAGGAGTTTGAAACTGCTATGAGCTAGGCTGAGGTCATGGCACTCTACCCCAGGCAACAGAGTGAGACTCTGTGGCAAAAAAAAAAAAAAATTTCAAGGAAAGAGAAGAATAGTTGCAAAATCCCTGAGGTGGGAAAGCGTTTGGTGGGTTTGAAGATTTAAAAAAGCCTGAATTACCTAGTACACAGTTGTGAGGGTGAGAGTGTTACGGGGTGAGACCTTATCTGTCTGTCTGTGATGGGGATACCCAATCCCTTGCCTGTTTTACCCTTGAAGGAAATAAGTCATAATGCTAGAAAGATAGAGATGGCTCTGGATCTGCTCTAATGTATAAAAGAAGCAATCACAGACTTTGAGACTTGTCCTAATATGGACAATACATAGTGGCATATCTCACTCCTGACCATGCCACACCATCTTCTTGGGACACTGTATTTGAAACTCAGAGGCTTGGAGCACAGGCTCTGGAGTCCCACAGTCCTGCTCCAAGTCTCTTGACCTCTCTAAAAGGTCTTGCTGACACCTGCTGACACATGGTAAGATTCGCTAATGGGACGAACTAAGTAGGCACATCTTTACCAAATGCTACCCTGAGTGGTAATCCTGTGGATATTTACTGAAAAGTCACTAACTAATTGATACTTTATAAAATAAATAACTTCTTAATCTATTCTTAATTAATGCAAAACTTCTTAATCTAGCCCACTTGCCCAGTACACACAAAAAGAAAATACTCAATGGCTGTGCTGTCCAATAGAAATACAATATAAACCACAAGTGTGAGCCACCTGCATATTTTTAAACTTTTCTAGTAGCCACATTTGAAAAGGTTTTAAAGATAGAGAAATTAATTTGAATAATAAATGTAACTCAATATATCACTAACATTAGCATTTTAACATGTAACCAACATTTTAAAAATTATTGAGATATTTTACATTCCTTTTTGTGCTGTTTTTGAAGTTGAGTGTGTAATCCTTATGTATAGTATGTTGTGATTCATACCTGCCACCTGTCAGGAGTCTGATAGCCACATGTGACTAAAGGCTTCTCCATTAGTCAGTTCTATAGAAATAATGATAGTACGGTTCTATAGAAATAATGGGAACTTTAGACATTTGGACTTCATGGTGTACTTTAAATATAACTACAAAATTGACGAGAAAATAAGACAATAAATGTAAAGCCAATCCCCCTGCTTCAGAAGTCTATTCTGGCTTCAGATGGAGTGATGGCACTTTAAACTCTCCTGTATCCTTAAACTATTTGTGGAGCATTCATTTAGTCATCTGTTTATTCACTCAACAAACATTTATTACCCAGGTACCAGGTGCTGGGGTACAGAAATGAGCAAACATAAATCCTGCCCACAAGATGATCAATATGTGGGTGA
The DNA here is from genome assembly GCA_963574575.1 of Galagoides demidoff. Lineage (NCBI taxonomy): Eukaryota > Metazoa > Chordata > Mammalia > Primates > Galagidae > Galagoides > Galagoides demidoff. Next base: position 64,358 of record CAUYQV010140516.1, read on the forward strand.
GAATCTTCCAATCCAATAGCCAGTCATCAGATCCTCAGGATTCCTCCTTCCCTAGCTAGAATTTGGGAGAAATGAGTTCTGGTTTTGACCCCTTTGCCAGTGAATCAAGTATCCCAGAGAAAGCATCCTTTTCCCCAACAAGTCCTTTGCTTTCTTGTCTGTAAAATGTATGCGTTGATCTGAATAACTATGAAGAAGTGTCCTTTCAGTGAGAATTGCAGCCTCAGCCCGAGCCTCATTACCCTGTGGCTTGCAATCACGGGTAAGACATGGCACAGCAAACTGAGGAAAGCCCCACCCAGTAGAAAATGCAGCGTTGCTCACTTCCGAACCCTTTTCCTTCTAAGCCTTTTGTGGTTTGCAAGAGTGGTCTAGCTTTGTTTCACTTTGTTTTGTTTTAATTACATTCAAAATTAGCAAAACCATCCCCATGATCCTCCTAGAAGAATAATTAGCCCACTTGGTACATCTGACTGAGTAGTGAGACCCCCTTGTCATCGCACCAGAGCCTCATGCACATTCTGCTCCCAGGTAGATGATGTCTAAGACACCCAGAGAGCTCATCTAGCCCATCATTAACCTCATTTTGAGACAGCCCCAGAGGCAGTCCTCTTGCCACTGGCACAGCCAGCTGTCAATTGTGTCAAGCAGGTAACATATTAGTTAGCAGGGGAGCAATCCAAAGAGGTAGCCATAGATCCGCATGCCTAAAAGATATTCCGGAAGGTGGTAATTATGTCCTGCAGCTGCCAGGGTGTCCTCTGTGAGTTCACAGATAGTGGTTGTACCATGGAAAGAAGAGGATGGAAAACAGCATCCCGGATGTTAATAACAAACAACAGGCCTTGCTTCTAACTCACCAACACAGTCCTCAAAACTCAAGTGATGTGTTTCATCTTTGAGTTTGTACGACTGTCCCCGGGAGGCTCTGATCCCCTTGATATGGGCTCTGCGAATTCGTGTCCCTGACCAGAAGTAAAGGGGAAAGAAGGTACAGTTAAGAGGAAATGATAGGAAGGTTAACAAGAGAATAATTTATACCTGGTTTGGCTAAGCAATTGGTGGCTCTATTTTTACAGGTAAAATTTCCTAATTTCTGTGTTTTAAAAACATGAGCAATTTTTCCTATTTTACCCCCCAAATAGCTTTTACTTCATTTGCTTTTCTATTGATAGTAAAATAGAAATAACAGGGTATCAAATGACCCAAAGTTGCAAGTTAGTGGGATAAATAGATAAGAATAGAACCAAGGGCTCTAGAAATCAGAATATTTGGGTAAAGTTGACAACCTTCTCCTTTCAAGAAACTTCAGCTGCATTGTTCACTGAAGCCCACATCTCTTGGCCATCTCCATTTTAGTATCCAGTATGGAGTTCATCTTTCTGAGCTGTGGGGACTTGCCAGGTGTTATTAGACTATGTAGCTTGTATTCCCACCCACCCTCAAAGGATTTAGGTCTTTGGTATGGAGGCACACCCTGAACCCACAGTAGTCATCACCGATTGGTTGTGGGGATGCACCTCACTGAGACAGACACAGCCTCAGAACCACTCTCAGCCCAGAGCCCTAGGCACCACCTACCAACAGGTCTGAGTCGACACACATCCTGGCCTAGAGTCTTCCCTGAATTATGAGTCGACCACTTGTATTAGTTTCCCATGGCAACAGTAAAAAATCACTATGATCTTTGGGGCTCAAAACCACATAAATTTATTATCTTACAGTTTTGTAGGTCTGACCCCCTAAATGGGTCCACTGGGCTGGAGGCATTAAGGAAGAATTGGTTCGCTTCCCTTTTTCACCTTTAGAGGCCTCCCATATTCCTTGGCTTGTGGCCCCTTCCTCCTTGTCAAAGCAGTATCGCACATCTCATCTAGTCCTCTCCCTGACTTCCAGTCTAACTGTACATCTTCTCTCTCTGACACTGATCCTTCTGCCTCTGTCTCCTAAGGATCTTTGTGATTATATTGGGCCTATCTTGATAATGCACCATAATATCTCCATCTCAAAATTCTTCATTTTATCACATTTGCAGTCTTTTGTACCCTGCAGGGTAACATAGTCACAAGTTACAGGGAGAGGAGGTGGACATTTTTGCAGAAATGTAATAATCCAGTCCCCCCCCCCATATCATGTCTCATAGAAATTCCCTTATAGAACCACAGAGAAGGTATGTAAACTCCTAAGATTTATCTATAGGATCTGAGTACATAGCAAAAGAAGCTGAGGGACTGATTCATCATGATTATTAATGTATAATGGTTATCCTTTGACTAAAATCAGAGTCAAAACATGTCTCTGGACCAATCCACTAAAATATACTATGAAAACACCAAAGCATTTTTTACTTTCAAGGTATTAAGTTTGACATTTGCCCTTTTTCTGTTCCTCTGGTGTTGTATCTCATATTAGTATAATTATTCCTTCAATATACAGTATTTGAAAAAGCAAATTGTAACTGAACCATAACTGAATGTCTTGTCTTTAGGGCTTCAGTAACTATGTAACAATTTGCCAGAACCTACGGCAAAAAGAATGGAGCCTTTCCTGCACTCCTCTCTTGTTTAGGTTTTTATTAGGAGTCCTATTTTTATTACATGTAATGGAGGTCAGCTTCATTACTGACAATCTGTAAGCTTCTACAGTCACTCTGGGAGACATTAGCCTGTCACCACTGAACCCGCCAGGTCACAGAATTCTGTAATAGGTCTCTTACTTTTTAGCTTTAAGGACAAAAAAATTAACCACAGAGAACACAGCATTACTTGACTTTCAACACCAACCCCAGGACAATGGCAGTGATAAATTGGCATTATCCAGTACCTGCAGAGTACAATGCCATGACCACTTGGCAGACTCGGAGAAACATCTCCACCACTAAATTTAAAGGTGGTAAAAGTGCCCTCTGAGAAGGTGCTTGTTGAGCAAGACTAATATTAATATGAAAAGATATAGCAAATATTTCACTGTGAGAAAATGACGCCCAATTTGCTTGATCCGTGTATAAATAATTAGAAAGAAAGATACCAAATTAAAAATAATAACAATAATCAACCATACCTATCTCAGCAACAAGCCTAACCTGGTCATATGCAAGTCTTGAATATATCAAAGAAGAAATACTAGGGTTTGAATTTTTGTGAGCTTGAGTAAATTGCTCAATTTTTCTGATCCACATATTAAGCACATCTGAAAGTCCGATGCAGTTCTTAGTGATGAGGATACAATGTTGAACAGTTGAATGGGTAAACAAAGTCCCTTATGAGAACAGAGGGAAGACAATAAAATACACCATTGGGAAAAGGTCAAACCAAGCTCTAAGTATGGTGATAAAGCTAAAACAGGGTGCTATGGGGCGGGGGTGGAGCTTCTTTATGCTGGATGGCCAGAGAAGACATCTCTGAGGAGACAGCATTTAAGCTGAGAACTGAATGATGAGAAGAAGCTGGCCTTGGAGAAAGCAGGGAAGAGCATTTCAGGCAGAGGGAACAGACAAAGCAAAAACCTATGGTAGAAACCACCCTTACATGTCCATGGTGAGAAAGAAGACAGTGTGACCAGAGCGTCTGAGCAAAGAGCAAGTGGAACAACAAGATGGTAGAGAGGAAACAGCAGCCTGATCACAGCGGGCCCTTTAGACCAATGTTAGGACTGAGATCTTTTGTTCAAAGTGTAATGGGGAACCACTGGGAGACTTTAACTATGAGAATGACATGAGCTGGTTTATGTTTCCAAGAGAGCAGTCTAGCTGCTATAAGGAGATTGCATTGAAGGGTGAAAGAACATAGCAAGGAGTCTAGTTAGCACCTCCTGCTTGTCAGAGGCACTTCTGCCAGTGACAGATGGCAAAAGTTTTAACTAAGATGCTTATAGTAGAAGTGGAAAGAAGTAGGTGGATGCTGTAAAATAGACATTATAAGGCACTGATAGATTCGATGGCAGAGAAAGAAAGAATCAAGAATAAGATGCACTGATTCAGCAAGCATCTATGAGCACCAAGCGTGTGCTAAGCTCTCCCCTGGTGCTGGGAAGCTGGTGGGCAATAGCACCGTTTGCTAAGATGAACAGACTGGGATAGGAGCAGGTGTGGGATAAGTGGAACCTAGGGTTCTCCTGAGGCAGATAAGGTTAAGATGCTATATTCATTCTAGCTATTCCTATAGACAAAGACCAAAATCCAATGACTTAGGACAGTAAAGTGTTATTTCTTGCTCAGATAAAATTCAAATCAGTTATTCCCAATTGATGGGTAGCTTCCTCCAAATGATGATTCAGGGACCCAAGTTCCTTCCACGTAGTGGCCACTCCATCAATATTTAGTTTTAAAAGTCACCATGCTCATATGCATCTGTCTCTGAAAGATAAGAAACATGAAACATCACAGGTGGGAGGGGTTTTGTTTTTCTTTTTGGGGGGGGTTTCTTTTTTTTTTTATTGAATAGTAACTGTGTACATTAATGCACTTCTAGGGTACAGTGTGGTGTTTTCACACACAATCCAAAACACTTCCATCAAACTGGTTAACATCGCCTTCATGTCATTTTCTTAGTTATTGTGCTAAAACGTTCATTTTCTACTCATAGAAAGATTCACTTGTACCCTTGTAAGATAAACCACAGAAGTGAACCCTCAAAGTGAACCCTCCAGGTGGGAGGTTTTAACAGGCCAAACTTAGAAGTGATACAAGTCACTTCTGCTCACATCATGGCAAGAAGTCAGTCACGTGGCCACACCTATTGGTACAGGAGGCTGGAATGTGCAGTCTAGATGTGAGTTCATGAGGAGGGTGTGTTTGGGATACATCCCAACAGTGTCTTCCACAGACAGACCTTAGTCACTCAATATAGAAGTCAATACAAATTCAAGGGAGTGTGCTGAGCTGGAGGTAAAAGTTTCAGCATGATCACTGTATAAATCATGAGACTATCCAACTGTGATATATAGAAAGAAAAGTGAAAGGCCAGAGTCATGCCATCTTTTAGAGGCCAAGCAGAGGACAGGGAGTCAGCAGAGGGGGAAGACTAAGCAGCCAGAAGACAGGAGCAAAACCAGGGAGCACCTGTCATGGAAAGATGAGGGAAAACGTTTCCAGGAGGAGGATGGTCATCTGTAGCAAATGCTGCTGAGAGAGCCTGGAAGGTGCAGACAAAATACTGATCTGGAAACCTAAAGATCACTCGTCACTTTGACAAGACCATTTTGGGGAGTCAATCAGGAGAAAATGTGGGATGAAGAAGTGGAGCAGCTACCATGATATCAAGAGGGTTTGCTGCAAAAAGGAATGAAGAAATGAGGCAGAAACACTAATCACATGTAGGACAAGTAAGCTGATGTGATTAAGGTAGAAATACGAGGACATGTTTCAATGCTATGGGAATGATCCAATGTAGAAGAATGGCGATACAGAAAAGAAAGGAGAAGACTACACCATGAAGTTCTTAGAAAGGATACGGACAGGGTCCAGAAACCAAGCGTAAGGGGAAGAGGAAGATGCACTGATTCAACAAGATGGGCTAGTGGGTGTGAGTGGTGGGAAGCAGGGCAGTTCTTAACTGACTGATTGTGTGTTCTGAGTAAAGCACAAGGAAAGATTCTGAGCTAGGAGGAGAGAATTCGAGAGACCTGAAGAGAAAGGGGTTAAATAGAAACTTGGAGGGAGAGAAAGCATTTTCCTATGAGGGAAATGCAGGGAGAATGCTAGGTGGATGAGAAATCAATGGAGTCTGTGGTCCTAGCTGTTATGAGAGCAGTTGGTCAACCGTACATTTTCTCCAACAAGGTTCAGCTTCCCACGTGTAGACATAGGGAGACGGTGATGTTAACCAGAGCTGGGTTTTGCCAGGAGGAGCACAGTTTTCCTGTGGGTTTTGCCAGGAGAAGCCCAGAGTCCGGGGTGTAAGGAAGCAAGGGAGAGACCCTAATAATGAAGTAGGGAATCCTACCCAGGAAAGGTAGGAGGCGAGAACAGGAAGAAAAACAGAGAGTGAAAAGAAGGAAGTATCCCTGGCCTGGAAGTCTTCATCAGTACAGGGACAGTGGCGATGATAAGGTCATAAGTGTGCCAGCAGGGGGGACAAAGGAGTTGGGAAGGGGTAAGGACTCAGAGGTCAAAAGGTAGGACGACAGAGGCCACAGTGTTCATGGGTCAGAGACCTGATTCCTGGAGCCACCATCACCAGGAATGGAAAGAGAAGGAGGGGAGCAAAGCTAAATGAGCACTAACTCTGTCAGCGAGGGTGGTGGCTGCACTGGATACTTTCCACCCCTTTTTCCTTCTCCACCTCGCACAGACCGGACCACATGAACAAGCTCCCTTGCCCACTGGTTGCCCGTTGGAGAATCAGAGGGAGGCAGAGGATCACCTTGGAATATTTATTCCCCTGGCTCTGTTGCAGAATTGCTGTGAACCAACCTTGTCCCTTAGCAGAAAGACTCAGCTCCTGCTGACAGCATCCCCAGACAGCCTTTTCCCTCCTTGGGCCCCTCTCTCACTCCCACTTTAGTGCTCGGCTTATAACCAAAAAGCTCCACCATTACCTCCAGCCCCGGGCACACTATGTGTGGGACTTTCCTCACACTAACCATGCTAAAGGACAATAAACTGTCCTTTATTAAACTGAAATTATCCTAATTTGAGTGTGCTATCTGTCTTCTGCTGGGAACCCACTGATACAGAAGGTGACAGCAAGAGGGACACCCATCTTGTGGGGTCACTGTAAAGATTAGAGAAAAACTGTACCAGGCATCTCACACAGAGTCTGGCACACTGCAGACACCGACTAATGGTGGGGTGGAAGGAAGGAACAACAATCGTTTCAGCTGTTCTTGGTATAAACCTCCATACACAGATACTAACAGGTCCTCTAATTCATAACTAGTTGCCACTCAACTAACAGTGAAGCCGCCTCAGCTTCAGATATTACCAGGAATCTCTGGGACCTAACAGGAGCCAGACAGTCCAACCAAAGCTTGTATGTGAACAAATACATCTGGAAAGAGGAAGGAGGAGGATCTCAAGAAAAATATTTCAGTAAAGTCGTTGCCTTCTTGGGTAATCTATACAGACAGGATGGCTGGGCATGATGGTAAACACAGACCCATCCGGGAGAACCAGAGGGAGGCAGTGCCCCGAACCTTCATTTCCCACAGTGTTCTTACACCCTGTGCCAACAGTCTTCTTCCAGGGCCTCACAGGAGAACTATCGCTGAGAATGTGAGGTCCTAGTATAAACTGAGCATTTCAGAAAAGCTCACAGCCTGGGATAAGCTGGGGTCCTGGGATGTTGGCCAGAGGCTAACTTCCCAGAGGGGCAGCTTCCCCCTCCAAAGCCACTTCCCCATCTCTGAAACAGGAAACTAACATGGAAACCACCAGCTTACAACTGGAAAAGGTGTGCTGGAGGCTGGAGTATAAGAAACTGGAAGTGGCTTTTTTTGTTTCCAATTTAGGTAAATTTCATGGTTTGCAAATAGGTAATTTCATCTACAATGTCTCATTATTTAGAAGTAAACTCTATTACTAACAATGGGTAAGAGAATCCCTAAGAAAGAGCTTAACACTTGGAGTGCCCACATAACAACTCATTACACACCAATCCATTTCTTTTTTAATGAAGTTAATGAATGGTATGTCAGAAAAAGGCTACAGAATTCAGAAGGCATTTTATTTTATTCATTCAACCATATTTATTGAAAAGCAGGGGACACAATTTGGCCTTCATGTACCCCACAAAGGTTCTCCTGTTGGTAGCACCAAAAGAAGAAATGAGGGCAGAATGGTATTCCACTGAGCTGAATTCAATAACCAAAGACTAGTTTGAGCTCTGCCATCGCTAGCAGGGATGAAGACCCAGAAAGTTTGTCCCATTCCTAGTAGAAGTGACATTGAGTTTTAGAAAGCAATGGGTATTTGCACTTCAACAACCCATGATGCTCATTATTGACCTAGTAATTTGACCCCCATCAATTACACTAGGAATTTACCCTGGGAAAATAATACAAAAGAAGAAATGGGAAAAAAGATTATTGCTGCTGTATTTTTATAATTAGAAAACAACTTGCTTGTTTACCAATGGAATGATGGTACACTGTACACGTATCGTGACATAACCCCTTTAGGGACTAGCACGCAACCGTTTCACATTTTCATTGAAGATTATTGCAAATTGAAAAAGACTTTAGGTGTGTCACTTTAAAACCAAAACTTAAAGTGCTGTCCATTTTATGATTACAAAGCTGCACAGCTTCTTCTGCATATGAACTGGGATAAATAAAATAACAGGAACATTGAGACAGTTTGTTAGGAAAGTTATACAGTTTTTTTCTTTTTAAAATGTTTACTTCCAATCCTGTTAAAATGAAAACATTTAATTACAAACACTTTGAAAATGCAACATGGCTTATCATTGCTGTGGTGGATATAATCAAGATTCGAAAAGAAGAAACTTATAAAGACATGAAGGATTAACCCCCTGTTCAAAACAGTTGTACAGAAAGACAGAGAAATAGCTTCTTGCCGTTAACATGGAAAAGACCTGTAAAGTTTTTATTCCTGGGGGTTTAAGAAAGGCGAACATCACAAAGTGGCTTTAACATGGGAGTAATCCAGAGCGTGTGAACAAAGCAAGTGAGGATGGCTTTGTCCGCTGCATCACTCACGGTCAGAACACTCTTTGGGAAAGGGCTAGCTCTGTGTCACGCCTTGAGCAGAGCACGGTAAACCTGGTCAGTGCCACAGGGGACAGGCCAAGATGAGGACAGATCTGAAACCCCCTCTTTCAGCACGAAGAGCTGTTGATGGAAGAGGGGATACTGACCTGGAGCGGAAGCCACATTTTTATGATTCTCAACCTCTGGACGGAAGTTTCATGAAAAGACACCCTTTTCATCTAGTTTAAAAAAGTGAGTGATACATACCTTTTTTCTTTTCTTTTCTTTTTTTTTTTTTTTTTGGTCAAAAGGCCTAATTTCATCAACCAAAGCACTTTTCTCTCTCTAAAATCTTTTGTGGCATATTTCTGCCTTTATCAAAACTCAAAATGTCAAAAACTAAACTTGTGGCCAGATGCGGTGGCTCATGCCTATAATCCTAACACCCTGGGAGGCTAAGAAGGGAGGACTGTCTGAGCTCAGGGATTTGCTAAATCATCACTACTAAAAAAAAGAAAAGAAATAGAAAAACTAGCTGGGCACCATGGCAGGTGCCTATAACCCCAGCTACTCAGGAGGCTGGGGCAAGAGGATCATCTGAGCCCAAGAGTTTGAGGTTGCTGTGAGTTATGACACCGAGGCACCTCACCCAAGGTGACAGAGTAAGACTCTCTCAGAAAAAAAATGAATGAACTCGTCCCCTCCCTTGCTGTAGACCTGATCTCCTTTTCATACTTCACCCTCATCAGTGTGCACCCACAACCCAGCCGACCTAAGCCCCTTGCAGAGCCTGAGGAGCACGTTGCTCCTCCAGGCTTCCCTGCCGTCCTTGCACCACAGACTCTCCCTAGTGGTGGCTTCTTCAAAATGAGCCATTCCTCCTCTGTGCTCCCACGGTGCCTGGGACGCGCCTCTCCCGAAAAATACCACCTGCACCATGACCATGAGTTTGCTGAAGGCAGGAGCCTGTCATTTCACTGTTTCATCCCACTGCTTGGCTCATCATTTTACACAGAGTAGATGTTTTGTCACTACTAGTCAGTGAATTCATCTCCTCTGACTCTGCAAAAGGCCCTTTAACCACAGGAGATGGGAAAGCACCTCCTTTGTTGAGCAGGACCAAGATGGCCTCTCTCCTTCCTTGTCTTCCTCTAGCAAGAGTCCCCTCCATGGCACGACTCCCCAAACCACTACAACTGTCTGTAAATCCCATCAGCTTCAAACGCAAAGCACAAGCAAGTACTTTAACGTATGCTCTGAACCCTGCCATGGCTGGATTGTTGGTTCAAAAAAAAAAAAATTCCATCTGCCATAAATCTACATTCCCCCCAAATGAAATATAATACCCCTGCTTTCCTCTAGCAGTCAGATAATCATCTCCTTGTTTTACGGGAAATGATTTAGAAGAGAAAAGAATTGGTCTGACAGTCTCATAAGTTTCAGAAAGTGCTTGCCCCGACAGCCCCTTTCTTCTTGTCACTCTCTGTGTACATGCATGCACACACACATGCACATACACATTCTTGCACACATGCACACAAGTACCTACACGTGCTCACACACACATTGAGATCCGGGTCTCTGTCACATTAAGCCACAGCAGGAATTATGCTGCTAATAATCTGTCTTAGAAATAAGCATATTCCTCTATCTCTAAATTGCTTCCTGGCTATTCTTTGCTGACTCTTTTTCCAGCTCTCCATTAATGACTCAGGAAAATAAAGAGGACCCTCAATAGTATGCAGCCTTTCCAACCCTGATGGTGGAAAACACCTGGTATGTCCAGCATGGTTGGGGGACAAGGAAGACTCACTATCCTGCTCTGTTCTGACTCTCCCTTCAACCATTTCCCGGCAGACACAAGCACAGTTGTCCATCTGCCTCCCAGCCATCAAAGCACATCTCTCTGTAGCAAGAGGCAGTCATTTCCTTAAATACTCCCACAAAATCCTCCTTCAGCTGGTGTTAGCAGTGTTCACCTTGAGAAGGCAGAAGATGACACCGTGTAGGTGAAGGGAACATGACAGAGGCCACCACCACTCATCACTTCCATGAGATGGAAAAGCCCTCAGGGTACTCAAGAGAATGAGGAACTTTTTTTCTTTACCACTGATGTTTATTGATTTGTCCGGTTCATAGGGAGCATCTCTTAATGTTCTGCTTTCATGTTTCTGCTTTGTTGCATGGGTGCAGAAAAGAATATTGCAAATTGATCTGCCTCCCCGGCCTTTGTTGGGAATGGACTCCTATTACTTTCGTTTCTCAGGCCTGTCATCACATGCTCACATTCCAGGGCATATATAATCAGCCTGGCTAAACACGGAGAGCTGAGCTGATTAATTTCTAACATTCTCGCCTGAGTCCATTGATGGCATGCCTGTTTGATGATCTCTGCGATAGATGGCCACTTCTGATTGTTTGACCTTTGCCCTTCACGCTGGAGCTGTCTATTCTAGTACCTGTTTAAGTTGACAGCACGTACATTGCGCCTACATCACGTTTGAAGAAAACTGTAATGTCTCGGCGCTATGAAAGCTTAGAAAAAGGGCTTTTAAGGGAAACCCATTTCCATTACCAGTCGAACAGCATTTGAGAACCAATCATATATCCATTAAACAAAAAGAAAAGACATTATCCATAACCTATGATATTATTCTTGTACTTTAGAATCTACCCATTCATTCTGATTTAGCTTATGTGCTAATTATGATCAATGGATTTCCACAAGAATGTAAAGCTATATCACAGCTTTTAATTTCTCATTCTACCATTTCCCAGAATTCTGTTATTTTAATTACTTTATATGCCATTTACTTCTAATAGCTCAGAACAAAAGGGTCATCATCACCATCATCAATATATATACATATATATAATTTTAGGCATGTCGGCCCGTTTCTAATGTAACCCTAATATTAGGTTAGAAGGGTTTTATTTTTAGTTTTTATTATAGAGGGGAAGCCTCTTTAACAATTTCAGAGATGCGCTTCATTTATCCTAAAATATCTTTGGTTGTAAAATAGGTTAGGTCTATTTATAGAGCTAAGTTCTCAAAAATGCACATAATTTACATCGTAGCTCACTAAGAACCAGGCAGTTAAAGAGCTAATGCAGGTGCACTCTGCAGCCATTTTTTTAAGGTCACACCAAATCTTATCCATCCCTCGGGAAAATGGAAGGTTATGAGGACAACAAGGTCATCCAAGGACAAATCGCATGTGCATCTCGTTTGAGTCACGCATGGGTCCTGAGCTGAATGAACACTAAGCAGCAGGCTGAAGTGAGGAAAATCGTAAATAGAAAGGAAAATACACTGAACATTAAACATCCTTCCAAGAGTGGGCTTATAATTGTACCAGTTGTATTGGGCCTCGCTTTGAAAATGGCACACAATTTAAGAGCCTCACAGGACAGTTGGACACCACACAGCTCAACTTTTCATTTACAAAAGAGAAATAGGGACACACAGGGAAGAGCTGAGATAGAACTGGACCTGGCCGCTCTTGACATTAGCAGTGTTCTTGCCCTTGCACCAAACCATCACCCTCTGTCAGGTTACCTGGGCGCCTTCTCTGTTACCCGGCTCTCTTCATAATTCTTTCCCCATGTTTCCACATGGAAATGTTAAATAATGCAAGTTTATAATCTCCTGTGCAACTTGATCTCCTTGGGAGACAACATAACGGGCTATGGCTCAGTTCCTGAGGTCTTAAAAATACATATATTTTCTTTCGGTTTGTGATCAACCCGATCAGGAAGATAGGCTCATTATTTTTAAAGGACTAATGATTCAGAGGAAGGAGAAAACACTTAAATAGCTTAGTTGTTAGTTTTATTCTGCATCATATGAAACTCCACATGAGCTTAGCATAATGTTAGTGGAACTAGAACATCCCTATCTGTGTCATTTGGGCTGTAGTTAGTATGCTATAAGTATTAAGGAAGGCTACTTTTAAAAATGTGCAGATATATATATAAATATAGGTATATGATGGGAGTTTCAAATAGTTTTTCATTTTTTGAAATGTTTGAAACATGGAAAAACATGGAGAACGATGGCACAGTTCTCACTCCTCCCCCAACCCAGGATGAACAAATGTTTACACCTTTCCAGATCTGTTTCAGAAATGTTCACTTTATTTCAAAGAAATAAAAAATTATAGATGCACTTCAAACTGCCCGTGTACCCACATCCAAACACATTCCTTTCTTGCCCTCCTCAAAGAAAACCAATATCTTGAATTTGGTGTTTACCATCCCCATAAATTCTTTCTTGCTTTTACTACTTATGTGTGTACCCATAAATAATATATAATATTGTTTTGTGTGCTTTAAACTTTTATATAAATGTACCAAGACTATGTCTTTCCTGAACTTACTTTTTAAAATCTATCTTTAAATTGGAGCTTTATCCGTGACATAAATGTAGCACTACTTCATGTTAATGAAAAAAATTATGTTTTATTTTATTATATGAATATGCAACAATTTATCTGATCCCCTCTTGGTGGATATTTAGGCCGTTTTTTGTTCTTTACCATTACACACCAGACTTCAATAAATATTTTTACCCACAATGTCCTTGTGCACATTTACAAGAAATTCTGTATATACATCCTTAGCAATGGAAACTCTGAGTTGTAAGGTACGTGTTTTTTCAGATTGACTAAATATCACCAAGTTACTTTCTTAGTGACACCAATTTTGAAAAATTACATCAGCAGTGTATGAAAGTGAACATAGTTCCACATCCTTGCAATGCCAGACTTCTAAATGTTTGGCACCTGATGGGTGTAAACATACCATACTATTGTTTTTAGTTGGCATTCTTATAATTACTGGGGACATTGAGTAGCTTTTTACATGTTTATTACCTATACAGAATTCTTCTATTATTAACTCATATCCGTTGGTCCTTTTATATTAGATTGCTAGTCTTATTAAAGTAATTTTTATAAATTCTGGATAATATTAGTAATAGTGGCTACCATTTGGGCATGTTTACTAAATGCAAGTTGCTATTCTTAGGGCTTCACACGTATTAACTGATTTAATCCTCACAAAAATGCCACAATACCATCAAGACTGTTTCACGTGTTTTTACAAATGAAAAAACTGAGGTTAAGAAAGGTTAAATAACTAGCCTAAGGTTACACACAGTTAATAAGTGAAAAAGTCAAGATACTGACCCAGGAAACCAAATTCAGAATGTCATAGTCTTTTGTCTCTCTTTGTTTCAAAGGATGCAGATTCTTCATCAATTTTGTGCATTGCAAAAATGTCCTTCCTGTCTACAGCTTATCAATGTATTTATTGAATATGTCATTGTTCAAAAGTTCACACACATTATGTACATGTATGCATGTGTGTATGTATATATCTGATACACATGTATGTTATAGATGTATCAAATTACCAAGTATTTATGATATGTGCTTTTTGTCCAGTTAAAATGTCATTTCAGAACCTCAAAGCCAAATAGATATTGTCAAATATCGTCTTCCAAAAATTATCAAGATTCACTTTTCACTTTTTTTGTACACAGAATAGAGATTGAATTTTATTTTTACAATATGAGCAACACTTGCCTTTGCATCACTAACTGAATACCTTTCCCCAGGGATGTGAAATACCGTGTGTGTTAAATGTTGAATAACTATATCCATACAGTAGGGGTGGGTCCGTTCTGGGTTCTTCATTTTATTCCTCTGATCTACTTGTTCTTGATATCTGATAAATCATCCCTTCCTGCTTTATTCTTATATGGTTTGGGGGCAGGTACAGGGTTTCACTCCTTCTTATAAATAAAATCAGATTGTCAAGTTCTATTTTTTTAATCCTGACAACCATTATTTTAATAGCCTATGATAATATGGATTAATTGGGAATAAATTAAGATCTTTATTATATTAAACCTTTCCAGTCAAGAACATGGTATAATTCTACATTCATTTGGGTCTTTTATGTTCTTAAATACATTTGGTAAAACTGCTCATAGACATCTTTTACTGTTCTATATTTCCCCAATTCTTTGATGTTGGTGCTCTTATAATTGGGAGCTTTTTCCTATTATACTCTGTGATTGATACTATGTTTGATGATTTCTGCAATAGATGGCCTCTTGCAATGGTTGACTTTTGCCCTTCCCTTTAGAAGTATCTCTTCTAGTACATGTTTGGGTTTATCCAGTGTCCTTGATTACACCTACTAGTGCTTTCTTCCTAAATTCTACTTTATTATTTGTTTTGCCGCATAAGATTTTTTTTAGTTAGTATTTTCCTAATATTATTCTCATCTCTCTATTTTCAACATTTCTGTATGGCTTTGCTTTAGGTTTAAAACATTGGAATACTACTTATGTTTCATTTGGGTTTTATTCTAAACTTACCTATAACTACAAAATTTTTCAATGAATTTCTACCTGATCCCCAACCACATAGACCTCAGCTTGCTCAACTACCCATTGAATCATCCTCGTGTTGATCATTGTCTAATATTCTACTTTGACTTGTTTTAAACACACATCTACAAAGTGAGTATTCTGTTTCAGTTAATAGTGAAGTAAATTCACCATTCATGAAAAGAGGTTTCTTCTATCCTATGTCTTTTCTCTGGTTCACTTTTTGTCTTACTAAAGTACAACTTTGAATAGTTCTGTAAGTATCAAATTCCCTGAGTCTTTATATAACTGAAAATATCCTCATTTTGTTTTCACCTTGAATGATATTTTAGTATATAAAATTATAGGTGGGCAGATATGTTTCCCAAGCACTTTGGATATACGAAGTGTGCTCTAGCACCTATTTATCTATTCAAAGGAAAATTCCTTTAGTCTGGTTATCATTCTTTAAATTCAGTATTTCTTCTTTTTCTCATAGTTTTTAAAATTTTCTTTAAATCCCTAATGTTCCTCAGATTGAACAGAATATATTTAGCTATGGGTTTGTATTTTTTTATGCAGCTCAGTTCTCAGGGTGTATTTTGATCTGAGAATTCCCATCTTTATTCAATACAGAAAATTATCAGCTATTCTCTCTTCAAATACTACTTCTCCACTATTCCTTCCATTCTCTTCTTCAGGAACTCCTATTAAATGTATATTAACCTTCTCAATCCATCCTTTATGTCTGTTTCTTCACTGCTTCATTTTATTTTAATTTTTATTTCTCTTTGCTATGTTCTGCATGACCACCTCGGTATTGACTTCTGAAACACTAATTCCTCCATCATCTGCCTTATCTAGAGTTTATCTCACCTATTGTGTCTTATTCTGATGATGATATTTTTACTTCTAAGATTTATTTCTAATTTCAGAATTGAAAGTGGGACATGTCTAACCATAATTAATCAATAAATCAGACGTAAAGTCTTTTTCTTTTTTACATTCAGCTGGTTTTGTTTCTGCCTGATCTTCTTATAAAATATTGTATTCTTTTGCATAGCTATTATTTCTTCCCTAATTAGCATAAGCTTTCTGGAAATATTTATTTAAAGAGTTATTCAGGCTAAAATTAAAAGTTAATTTTATCTGAGTGTGTTAATTTTCTGATTGCTGGCTTTGTTGGCTGTTTTTCTAGACTTTAGTTTCTGAATGTGATTTGAAATTTAGCTTTTGAGATTTAAGTGGGAAAATTTTTGTAAACGTTTTGTCCTCACTCTCCTCCATCTCTGTGTTTTCTTGCATCTGGCCTCCTACAGCCACAGTTCATCCAGAACTTGGATTGATAAAAGTAATTTGAGGTCCCTGCTCTTCAATGACTTAAAGATATATCTAGACAGATACCCTTAAATCACCCAAAGAGTAGATTTATTTAGTTCAGAATCTCAAAGTTCTTATTCCCCTATCTTCCCTAGGTTTGCAGATTCTTTTAAGCCATCATCTTAGCAGCAGCAGGTAGGATTTTCTTTTTCTAGCCTTCCTTCAAAAGTAGATGTTGGAGTAGGAAGAAACCACAGTATTGCCTTTGGCTTCAAACAGTAAACCTACATCCAATCTCCCATCCTTCCAACAAGCATGTTTAATTCTGGTTGCTTGAGGCCAAACTCTCAGCCACCACTGGTTGCTTCTCAACCTGGAACCCAGCAGGTGTGGGCTTCATTTAGACCTACTTACCACCTTTCATTGCTATTCTATTGTTGGTCTTAGTTTTGAGTCTGGCTATGTCTTTTGGTTTTGTCTTTTATAGTTTCATATAATTGGTATATGTATGCATATAATTGTTATGAAGATGAGTCAAAGCATAAACTTACTTTACAATCTCAGCCTGTGGATTCAGCTCCATGTCTATAACCTACCACAAAGTATGCAACATGAGGGCAGGGCCCCTCACTGGCTGATTCACTATTGTGTCCCTCATAGGAGGTGTCCAATAAAGGTATGTTGAATAAATAAATGGATTCAAATCATTTTTCCAGAAAGATAACAAAGCCTTCAGGAACTGTTTCCATTTTCTTGTTATACACATACTCAGGGGACAGAATCTATGTCTGAGCCATCATATTGCCTACTTTATCATCCTACAAATGGTCAATGGGCCATAAATATATTTCAAAGGGCCAAAAGATCTCTTCTGTAGATTTTCCATATGGCAGAAGGTAGTGACACCCCAGGTACGTGGAGGATTACCCTGAGGTTTAAAATCATCATGTCCTGAATTGTTTTAAAAGATGTTCCTTCTTCTTTATAAACTATACTTTTAAAAAATGAATGCTTCTTAATGAAAACATCCAAAAGCAGAGATGGTCGAGCATAAGCAGAATAAAAGTGGGACATGTCTAACCATAATTAATCAATAAATCAGACTTAAACTCTTTTCCTGCTACCTTATAATATCAGAAACCAAAGGTAGAGTAAATGCTAAGTGATCACAATTTCTCCAGCTAAAATAACATTTTTCATATCACAGACCAAAGGACAAAAGGACAAAGGAATTGTCCTTGTTGATTAATTGCTTTTGGAAGCAGGCCCAGCATGAAGAAAGAGTATAGCCTAGTGATAAAGTGATGGGTCCACTCTCTGTCCCCTCTGCCCTCTTAAGAAATGATTCGCTGGTTTTCTGAGAGACAAATGCGCTTAGGTGCTTTAAACCATGATATCCATAAAGAAGAGACATTTCCATATATTTTCCAAAGGAATCCATACCCTTTCAACCCACAGTCTCTTCATTCCTGTATGTACTCAGCACCAACCATATGCCAGGTACTCCAGTGGTTATAGAAGAATTAAAAACAGCCCATTGATGAAAATGACTTACATTTAGACAAACCCTACCATAAAGGTGGCATCTTATCATACTATAGGCAAATAATGGAGGAGCTGGTCTGTGGGAACAGAATGGATGCTATGACTTCATGAAGAGGCCAGAAATTCAAAAGGGGTTAAGATGAGTAAAATTCCCCATGGGAGACAGTTCACATCTCTGGGACTTGGTTGCCTTGTCTGTTAAGTGAGAATTTGGGTTAGATAAACTTGGTAAAGTTCTTTGCAGTGGAAACATTACCTGATTCTCTTCTTCCCACCCCATAACAACTCATACCCTGCAGTGAGGCATTTGTCACCTAGTAAACAACCTCCACCATCTAGAAACATCAGAGACATTCCCTCCTCCTACAAGAGATCTTCCTCCTAGAAGTGAAGGCCAAAGAGCCCCTTGAAGGACTGAAAATGGGATCCCAGGAGGCCAAAGAGAGAAAATAAGCAGTACAGAGCTACACAGACACACACTTTTAAACACATACAGGTCCCTCACTTGTTTCCAATTTCTGGCCTTCATATGCCTCTGTGGAAGGTGCCATCTGAAGGAAAATGGCATTCAAGATTGACAACTGATTAATATACAAGCTTGATTATATGCAAATCATCACTTTCTGTTGACTTAATTGTGATCTGATGTAACATGTATAATTAACACATGTATTTAAAATAAATGTATATTTAATTGAAATGCATATTTATAAAATGAATATTTACATTTATATGTTGTCTTTTTTTTTAATTGGGGGGTGAATTTCTTTCCCACTGAAGTGTAGGGATAAGGGGCTTGTCATAAAATAAGATAGAAATAGCCACAAAGGAAGGAGAACTTGCCTTCAATGCACGTAGTAGAGAAAGCAACGAACTGGCCATCAGAAGGATGGATTCTAGACCTGACCCTGATCTACCCTTCTGAGTGACTTTCATCTCTAGGCTTTAGTTTGTACATAGACTGTATGGGCAGACAATTTCCAAACTACCTTTCTCGCTCTACAACTCATGACTGCACAGAACCACACTGACTTTTAATTTCTTCTGCCGAAATGATTAGATTCCAACCACTGATAGCCCAGGGTCTCTCTGATGGTAGTTAATATGACTAAAAATTGTACTCAGAAGGCTCCAGAACTCTGGAGAACTTAGGTGCCCCAACTAAGATTACAATACTCAGAGAGCATCAGTCCCCAGTACAGGCCTTTATGAACATAATAAGAGAGCATGGGCATTTCATCACCAGCCTAGGGCACAAAGAGCTAGTGCATTGGAGGAAAGGGAAAAGGAGGAAGTGTATGAGGCTTAAGGCCTCACCTACCTAGAGACACTGGCTAAGTGGACAAGGTCTTTGATGAGCAGCTTTAGGAAGAACCACAACCTAAAAAGGAAAATGCAACAGGCAAATGCATAACCCCACGCACTTTGGTAGACAAAACTACACAGGAAATAATTAACTCCACTTTCATCCCTTACATAAGCAAGTCTTTCTCATCTTTCACAAGTAAAATGACTTATGAGATACTGTATGGCCCAAGTGAATAGGAAGATGGCATTTCCCTGAGAGTTGTCAGTACACCAAGGTTCTGAATACCTCTTGGTATGGAGGAATGAAAAGAGCCAAAGGAATTCAACATGCCTCTCTGTCCCATTCCTCGCTAGGCAGTGACCTTGAACCAGTTGCCTTTTTCATTCCTGCCCCATCATTCACCCTTCAACTACTTTCCTTTTTAGAGAACATAACTTTGCCATTCATCAAGTACAGGTAAGAGACTGCCCCAGATTCAGGGTTAAGGCTGTAGACATGAATCAGACATGGCGCCCAAGAAGATTATAACGCAATGAGGAGACAACTAACCACAATGCAAAGAGAAAGTGGCCCTAAGGTAGTGAGGATGGTGTTCAGGGGCAGAGAGGGAAAACCAAGTTAATTTACCTGAGCAGGGGCTGTTTTAGAAACCTGGATCTTAAAAAATGAGCAACTTTTAGATGAAGGTCCTGGGGGTGCATCAAGATGGTACAAGTCGCAGTTATTTTAATCACCTTCCAGACCTCACTGTTCTACATAAGACCCTGAGTGCAGTGCACTTCTTTCTGCTCCTGGTGCTTGTAGGAAACCAACCACACTGGGGCCACTAAGCCAGCCCTTCTTTGCACACTGTTGTCTGGAGGCATCTGATCCTTGGCCCAGTACTTCTCTTGCTGCTAAAATGCATCATACTCATTAATTCAGTGAACAGACTTTACTCATGGCAAATGCCTACACACAGGGCAAGCTGCATTTTAGCCACTAAGCCAGGCCACAAGTGGGACAGTATACATGTTCCAGGGAAAATGGCTTATAAATCAGAAGAACTCCAGCAGCAAATTGGGTTTATCAGTTGAAACTGGCATGTTTCTAATTGGCATGACCACCAGAAAAGAACAGCACACAAGCTCATACACACGCATGCGCACACACACGCTCAGAGGCACTGCTTCCGCACGTGCATTTCATCTGGGTAACAGTGCCTTTTGCAAGCAGATGGGGGAGAAAGAGACTTTAAAAGATGGATTCCTATTGTTCCACCAAATAACTTAAAACCGATCGAAGCCTCAGAGGAGAAGAAAACAAAGCCAGCTCTCTGAGGCTTTCTGTCTCCCCCTTCAAAAAATCACTGGCGTCCCAGGCAACACTTAGAAAAGTATTAAAATTTGAGGAACACTGGTTTACTTGTTTATATGCATCCCCATAGAATCCCCTACCACGTCTACATAAGCTTCAAAGGCTCCGCACCGAGACCCGTCAGGATGTGGGGAGAGGGGGAGAGACGCTGCTCAAGTGCTGGGAGACCCAGCCCGGGCATGCAGGCTCTCAGGCATCTGGTTATCCCAACCTGACGCCGCGCCTGCGATCTCAGACTGTTTAATTAATTCTGATAATACCCCATCGCAGGTGCTGCAGGAAGTATGTTAATTTAAGATCACATCTCGCCAATTCCCACAGGTTTCATTCAAACCTAATAAATGAAATAATCTCTACTGTGAGCCCCTTGCTCACCTAATTAGGCACAGGGCAATGAAGTAGTCACATTTGGGGCACATCAGTGCCATTGGTCACTTTCAAAAGCATAACTGTGACCTGCCCAGGGGCTCCTTTCCCAGGCTTCTATCACACACAGATCAAAGCCAGACAAATACGGGCCCGGGTTACCCTTTCCCTACAAGCAACACTTTTTTCCTTTTCTTGTCTTTTTAAATGCGTCTATAGTGCTGAATTCTTTGAGATCTCACCCTCTTTAAACTAAACTATAGTTCTAATTTCATATTATTTATTTAATAATTATCATCAGATTCAGGCTATTTTTAACCAATGGGTTATTTCTAACCAGTGGATTTGTTCCCCATTAGTGAGGCCTTCAAGGGACCTAATTCTATCTGAACCAGTGTGATAGAAGCAAGATAAATACCATCATGCCTGCCCTGTCCCTCACCCCACCTCCAGAAACTAGCCCTATGTTATAGGGTGGGTACAAAGTGTCCTGGAATGCTCTGCCACCCCACTTCCTTCAGTCCATGTGTAGATATTACCCCAGCAGAGGCCTCTCCTGACTTTCCAAGAAAAACAGCAACCTCATCCCTACGTCTGCACCTGGTCTCCCTTGGCAATGTGAAGATGCAACCGCAGTGCCCGGCTGATTGGAACAGTATAGACCAATGGTTATTAACTCTGGCTTCTTATCGGCCCCACCTGGGAAGCTCGGACGTCAGTGTCCAGGCCCCACCCCCAAGATCCTAATCCACATAGTCTGCTGTGGGTTTCGGACCCAAGCATGTGTTAAATCTCCCCCAGATCAGAGAGGGGAACCTCTGACACAGACTCAAATGGGCTCAGCCAGGCTGAGGGGTCCTTCCATGGGGATAATCATCCACTAGATCAATTCTCTGCATTTCACTTTGTCTTACCTAGACCCAGTGTCAGAGCCCCATCTCCCTAGGGAAGAATTTATCTTAGTCCCCCAGTTCCTAACCTGACTTCCAGATGAACAGCAGTGACATCTAGCCAACAAGAATTTTCCTTTGGCTCCTTGCAAAACTCACTAGACTGAATAAACTGAGGCAAGATGTAAAAAATATGCCCTCCAGCCCTCAGAGGTATTGTCAAGGAGGTGAAATACAAAGAAGAAAAAGTTGTACTGTAGACTTTCTTCATGACTTCAGGTCTAAAGGGTGCCGCATTCTCTCAAACGCTGAGTCCTCACTCTCTCCCTGTGGCCCAGACTTAGATTCTCCCTGCTCCTTCCCCCAGCATAGCTGAAGTGAGATTTGACAGAGGACTTTAGCCTTGCTAGCAGCAGGACCCCAAACCCTGGTTTTCTCACGTCGGGGATGGGGAGGGGAGATTTGCAGAGCTTCCCTCCCTACACAAGTGCCAACCTGGGCCTTGGTGTGGCCCCATTTCCATACTGTTTACAGGAATATCACCCAGGATGGGCCCAGCCTCAAGTTCTGGCCACAGTGGCTTCTCCCATTTTCCATTTTTTGAGCTTGGCTTTGAAGAAAAGTTGAACAAATCTCCAAATCTCAGAGGGAAAACTCAGAAAACACTGCCAGGTTTTTCTAACCCCTGCTTGAAGTAATCAAACCCCCAGCGTATGCCTGAACTCAGCCAATGCTGGTTCAGCCGCCAGCCCCAGCCTTGCTAAAAAATTCATAAACCACAGAACAGCTGGGCCACAGTTTGCTTTCAGAGCAAAGCATCCACTATCAGGTTTTCATCTGGGCACTACTGAAGAACTGAGTATTTATTCCTGACAGAGACTTGAAAGAGGAAATCTTACTGGCTGTCTACCCGGAGTCACACGAGGACAGACGATGGGAATCCCATGCATATTCCAACGAGATAAAAGATATTATTCATTCCTAAAATGTCTTCAGAGACTCCATTAATGGAGAAATTCCAAGTGACAGATATGACCAAAAAAAAAAAAAAAACCCCTAATATCTATATACAATTGCATTAGAATGGATCAGGGGAAAGAATGCTTAATATTCAGGCCCTCCCTGAAATCACATTTCTTTGCTTTTCATAGCAAAAAATAAGAACTGGCTGGAGGAAGTGACAGAGATGGAAAGAAATGCCCCGGAAAACATATGGGACCAGTTAACTCTCCTTTTCCTTAACAGGAGAGATTTCATTAGGAAGTTGCCATATTTAGACAATTTCTAAGGAGACTTATCTTCCCATGAATTTCTGTAATCGTGACAAGCTTGGGAAATCATACCTTACCATTATACCATTAATGTTCTATTCAGAGGTAATATGTATCTTAAAAAATTCCTCCTTTCTCCAAAGACCATGCCCTAAGGAAGAAGATAGAGAAACCAAACCTCTGAAATCTTATGTCCAATCTAACCAGAAGCCCAAATCAAGATTCTCAGATTCAAGGAAACCATTTTACTGACATATTTTTTTGAAGGGGGTGTTGATTTTAGTTTTTTACAATGAAAGGTAATTTTATCCTGAGACCCCCAGCAGGGATGATGAGTTAAGCCTGAAGGTGCTGATAGTCTCAGGCAGGACCCAAGTTTGAAACCAGCATGAAGAAAGCAGAATGAAGGGATAGGCAGTTCTCAGTCCTAAGGAGAACAGGAGTCCCTGGATCCAGCCATTCCTAACTACCGCACTTTTGGGGGTATATAAAACATGCGTTTCCTTTTGCGATCAAGTCACTTAGAGTTGTGTTCAGTTTGAGTCTCCTCATTTCTTGCTAGGAAAGCCATTGGAGAGAGCAATCTCATTTGGAGAGAGACTGAATTTTCCTAGAACTAAGTAGGCATAGCAGGCTTGTTGATTACAGATCAATAAAAATAAGAAAGTTCTTAAGGCGCTTTTATTCACACTTTACAGAAGGTTGAACAAAGTTCCACTGTCCAGAGCAAAGGAAAACAAGAATAATTACATAAAATTATGTTAATATGCTAGTCATGAAAATCATTATTATTACTGCTCATCAATTCTTAGATGCACATTATTCTCACGTTCTTATAATCCCTGAAATTAGAATGTGTCACATAATCAAATGGATCTTACAATCTCTGGGTTTGAACTGAAGTTGAATTCTTCCAGAAGGAATTTGCATTTCTTTCTGCCAGTCAGAATTAGCTGAGCCCACTCGAAATTAGTATAAGGTGACCAGACGTCCCGCAGTCCCCATTTTTAACAATTTGTCCCATGTCCTGTGTCCTGTGGCATTTTTTAAAAGTTCCGATTTTTGGAAAGAATGCATGACAAGCTAGGGAACAGTGGGAGAATGGGAAGGGAATATACGGCTGCTGAAAAGGTTAATGTAACTCCATTTGGGAATGAAGAGGTTAATATAACTCCATTTGGGAATGAAGAGGTTAATGTAATTTCATTTGGAAATAAAGGAAAGGCTAATGTAAACTTCCTACTCCCCTCCTGGGCAAGGTATCAGAAGGAGATTAGCTCCCTCCCTTGCTTCTAGGCAAGGACAATTAGCTCAGAAGGAGCCAAACTGTCTGGAACAAACAAGTAGCCCCTCTCCACCCAGAGTAAGTTGACCAGACATCCCACTTTTGGCAGGACAGTCCCAATTTTTAACAATTTGTCCTGTGTCCTGCGGCATTTTAAAAAAAACCCTGATTTTCGGAAAGAATGCACAACTAGCTAGGGAACACTGGAGAACAAGAAGGGAATATACGGTTTTCGGCTGCCATGTGGCTATTTCGCCAGGATATGTGTTTAAATTATTTTTGTTAATTTTATAATGTTAAACTTTAGTAATAACAAATAATTGTTGAGAATTGATTATCGACAACTGCTTATCAAAGTTTGCATTGTTGTCTGGCCCCACCCCCCAGGTCCCGCCTCCCCCCTCAATGGTGTCCCTTTACCAATGTTAAAATCTGGTCACCTTAAATTAGTATCTCCACTTGGGGGTTGCTGGACTCCACCAAGGGTGTAAATTCAGACTTTATAGCTGCATCAGTGAGGATAGATTGAATATCCCTCATTCAAAATGCTTGGGACCAGGAGTGTTTCAGATTTAGGATTTGCGGGGACTTGGGAACCTTTGCACATACATAATGAGTTATGTTGGGCATGAAACCCAAGTCTAAACACAAAATTCATTTATGTTTCATATACAACTTATATGTATAGCCTGAAGGTAATTTTACAAAATATTTTTAATAATATTTTGCATAAAATAAAATTTTGACTACAGCCTATCACATGAGGTCAGGTGTGGAATTTTCTACTTCTGGCATCATATTGGTGTCAAAAAAAAAAAAGTTTCAGATGTTGGAGCCCTTTGGATTTCAAATTTTCAGACTGGGGATGCTCCACCTATACCAGCTTGTGGTTCGAATTCTCAGATTTGCATTTTTCTCCCTCTGCAGAGGCCCGAGGTTGAGACATGTAAGTTTCCTTGCTGGCCCTTCTGGAGAAGTTTCCTTTATTCTTTCCTTGAGGCTGTAGCAACTTTGGTTGGTATCCTGCCTTTATGTTAGGGTCTCTTGCTAGACTTGCCACCTTGAACATTTTTTTCTTTATGCAAGGAGTACATAAAATAACAGTGTTTAATTTTTTTAATTTTTTTGGCATGTGAACTTGGATGAAAACTGGTACTGCTTTTAATATTAGAATTGTTTTTGGAAAGTAATGGTGGTTATAAAGTTGAAGAGGGAGAATCCCTCTGAATTACCTCCTTGGTGCTACCACTGGTTGTCTTTCTTTCACTGGGAAGCAGACAGCCTGGAGACTGTGCTATCAACATCTTTCTAAACCTCACGGAAGGCCAGGAACAAAGCAGTTGTTCCATAAATATTTAGTTTCTGAATTAACTAGATTAGAATGACTGATGAGAACTTGATAAACCTCAATGTAACCAAAGGGGCAGAGGAAAAATGTACCAGGGCTGAAAGTCTTCTAAGCACGAGCCGCAGACATGGTCCCTGTTGAGAGGGGCGCTCCTTTCAGAAATGCCCAATTAAATATCCTTCATATTGTGTCTCACCACTTGAGACACAAGTACTCGCATGTCGAAGGCACTCAGTGTTGCAATTAAAATGGTTTTCTTCCATTTCATTCAAACTCTACTGGGTACTTGGGCAGTCTTCCAACTGCCCACCTTGCTAACAATGGTTCAAGTACCAAATGAGTATTTATTTTCATTCAATTGAGCTTCCAGAAATGCCACAAAATTACTCTCCAGCATTACAGAAAATGATTCCAGAGAAGGTTGAACAAGATGTAACCTTTCACCCTCTAACTCTATTACTGCTGGGGTGAAACCTTTGTTAAATCCAGATTTATAACCCTTCTCGGTTCACATGGCCTCGTGTTTCTGCAATCATGGAGCCTGCATTTGTTGCCAGCGAGAAACATTTGCTCAGTGAATTCTCTTGGTCTTTCTCTCCCTTCTCTTGAGGATTGTTAGAAAATAGAGCATTGACTCCGGGTCTCTTTCTTTCTGTCTTTCCCCTCAGAGCCTCTTGCCATATAACAAGATTGTTAAAGACAAATTGCTAACCATCCCTCTTACACACACACCTCATTAAATTGGTTGCACAATTTTCTTCCTTTCTCCGGGGTTGCTGTAGGAATATAGCCATTTTTAATAACTGCCACTGTTGAGTGTAACTGCTGGGCTCAGGTGAGAGTGTGTGTACACTCTTTGTTTTGCAAAAGGCTTTCTTTCAGGTACGAGTAATTTAGTTCTGTTTCCTTAGATGAATGATCGGCATGCTAGGAGATTTTAGGTCACCTGGGGTCTGTGTTGGTTTCTAACGAATTCTGAATTCTGCTGAAATGCTGGGAATTACACGAGAGGTTTCTGAATGGGCACACCTTAACGGTGGTCTGTCATCACCCTCCTCACGTCAGCAATCTGCAAAGCTAATGTAAGAGTCCAAGAGTAAGCCTCTCTCACCACCTCGCTCCCCCCAGGGGCACTTTCCTATGTGTCGGGAGGCCCAGCTTATTCTGCTGTTCTCTGACGTTATGGCCTTTGAGCCTCAGTTTCCCTGAGTATGAAATGGGAATAAAATCATCTTCTGACCTAACAGGGATCCTAAAGCCATCCCAAACAATAGTCTGTGTGAAAGTGCTTTGGCAGGCGTGAAGTAGCGAGCATATGGAAGATGCGAATATTGGCACCTTACTGGGCTCTAACACAATTTGGCAAACAGACTTTTCTGCTCCACTTGAAGGGGCTCACACAGAATCAGACACAAAAAGGACAGGAAGAGAAGGAGTGTCAGTAGCCATGCATTCGCTGGGATTCCTGGGGGCTCAAGAACCCAGTTCTGAACATGCTAGCCCATAATGTTTAGAGCTCTCTGAGGAGCTCAGAGCCTAGTAAATATATCAGGTAATCAACAGAGCAACTTGCCACAAAGTCCATGGAACCCAAAACAGTAACAAGAGGGTTTATGAGAGGGAATAATCACAGAATCCAAAAGAGGTCGGTGTAGGAACCCCAGCTGGTGAGCACAGCAGTATGAAAACAAGGAGGGAGGACACCCTCTTGGTGCTCAGCTCAACAGCCAAGCCCTTGCCATGCTCAGCCTTGCCCCAGCCGGGGCTGAGACCTCAGATGTCCATCTCTGCTCTTTCTGGGCCTGAGCCAGGGCCTCCATGTTGGACAACAGTTTGGGACCCCTGCCCAACTAAAGTGGCTAAAGTGAGTCTTGCTGCCCTGCAGCCCCAGACATCCACATACTCACCCCACAGCAGACCCCACACTCTCTCATCACAGTTGTCCTCAGCAAGATTGTTACTGAAGCCACACATGGGCCTAAGCCTAACAACAGCCTGGAGCTGGTGAGTCCCTTTGGTAGGGCTGCCTTGTTCCCAGTCCACCACCTCTATCTTCACCAGCGATGGTAAGGTGGCCTTGGTTCCCATCACCCCAGTCCAGGTGTGAAGAACCCACAGCCACTCTTTGGGGCAGTGTGGTTCCATGGGCAACTGTCACAAGGGGGCACTGCTCTGAGAGTCACAAAGCCCAGGTTTTAGCCTCCACTACATAACCTTTGTTTCCTTCACTTGAAAAAGTAGAGTAACAGTTCCCACCAACAGAGTTATCCTCAGAATTGAGTATATCTGAAAACACTAGGTAAACTACAAGATGCCATATAACTTACAATGTTTTTCTCAGTTCTCCAAAAACAATATAAACAAAGAATTTATATTATTAGAATGTAGGCTCTCAATGGTGATTTGTTAAATGAATGCAAATGAATGAAACTTATATTTCAATTTGTTTTCTTAAACAAAAGCTATAAACCAAATGAAAATATATATTAATCCTAGAGGGCTCTGTATATTTAAGGATCCTAATAGTGACTTAAATTTCTTTTCCTGTGGATTTGGGTTTAATGACTATATACCACTTATTTATTTATTATTTCAAAATACTACAGTGTACAAATGTTTGGTTACATGTACTGATCTTGTTATGCTTGTGTCAGGGTTTTAAGTGTGTCCATCACCTAGATGGCGTTCACTGTAGCTGTTCGGTAGGGTTTCGTCCATCCACTTCTCCCTTCTTCCCCTTTCCCCCTGTTTGACTTCCATGGAGTTTTACTTCCTTCTATGCACATGTGTGCTCATTCATTAAATACAAATGAGTAGTGAATACAAGTAGTGTTTGTTTTGTAATTCTTTAGATACTTCACTTAAGATAAGGGTCTCCAGTTTCATTAGAATTTCTGCAAAAGGCTTTAATTAATCCTTCTTTGTGGTTGTGTAGTATTTCATACTATATACATAACACATTCGGTTAATCCACTCACCAATTGATAGGCATCTGGGTTGATTCCACTTCTGTGCAGTTGTGAATTGTGCTGCAATAAACATTTATATGCAATTGTCTTTTTGATAAAATGACTTTTTTTTTCTCTTGATGAAATACCAGTAGGGGGATTTGGATCAAATGGTAGGTTTACTTTCAGTTCTCTGAGGAATCTCCATACTGTTTTCCATAAAGGTTGTACTAATCTGAAGCCCGAAGTGACCTAAATGTTTTAATAGACAACATTTTACATGTTTATAGCAACTGTCCCTTCCACAAAAGCCACACTGTCAACATCTCCTGTAGGTTCCTCACACTTTCATGATTTATTTTCTTGGCAATCACCTACTTCTGGGAATACAAAGACCCACAGCCAGTGGAGACAACTAAAGATATAAGTTGTGAACTAGAAATAAACCAGAGCATCAGATGCAGGCAGGTTCTGGTCAAGGCCAAAGTCAGTCAAGAAGAAATGCCAAGCCAAGAGTCAAAAGTCAGGCTCTTCACACCAGAGCTGAGGGGGAAATTAGAATGGGAGGTGGCAAACAGAAGATGGTATTGATGGCAGTGGGGAACTGAGACAGAATATGGGGTACCAGTTTCATAGACCATCATATGAAACTAAGTCCATCAGCCTCAGTTTGATGCTTTTGAAGACCTTCACTCCACCTTCTCCCAGGACTAACATTGTCTGCCTTTTGTAGGTGTACAGCCAGCAGCCCTCTGACATCACCAATGTATCAATCCTACAGTCTGTTCTGCATTCAACTCACCCCTCACCCCTGTTTTGCACCAAAGCTTCCACTGTTTTCCCTGGCCTCTATACAAATCCCACGTTCCTTACCTTGGTGCTCAGGGTTTTCACATCAGGTCCCAAACAACCAAGCAGCCTTTTCTCCATCCTATGGAGTCCCATATCTCTAGGCATTTGTTCTCCAAATCAGCTTGCCCCTTCCCATTCTCATGCTTAATTATACCATCCCCTTCATCTATAAGTCATTTCCTTTCTTGCTACCTCACCAGATTCTATAATACCAAAGAAAAATCAGAATTAAAGTGGTAAAAGCAGGCTCAGCATCTGTAGCTCAGCGGTTAGGGTGCTCACCATATATACTGGGGCTGGCGGGTTTGAACCCAGTCCGGGCCTGCCAAACAACAATGACAACTGCAATAAAAAATAGCCAGGCATTATGGTGGTCACCTGTAGTCCCAGCTACTTGGGAGGTTGAGGCAAGAGAATCGCTTAAGCCCAAGAATTTAAGGTTGCTATGAGCAGTGAGGCCACCATACTCTACCAAGAGCGATATAGTGAGATACTGTCTAAAAAAAAAAAAAAAAGTAATAAAAGCAGATTTCCCTTCAGGATTATTACAATAGGGAGAAAGATCATTCTGTATAGCACTCGGCTCAACTCAGAATACAGCATGGGCAAGTGTGAGTTTATAGGCAAGAAATAGGATAGGAGTTGTTGGATGGAAAACTACTAAGATGGACATAATAACTTACACCTGTAATTCCAAAAATTTGGGAGGCCATTGCAAGAGGATCACTTAAGGCCAGAAGTTCAAGACCAGCCTGGGCAATATTAGTGAGACTCTATCTCTCCAAAAAGTAAAAAAAAATTACTTGGGTGTGTTGGTGTGTGCTCAGAAATTTAAGGCTTCAGGAGGGAGAGGGGAGGGGGGAATGGGTGGAGGGAGAGGGATTGGAGGGATCACTTCTGAGGTTTATCTTACAAGGGTACAAGTGAATCTTTCTAAGAGTAGAATGTGAACGTTTTAAAACAATAACTGAGAAAATGACATGAAGGCTGTGTTAACCAGTTTGATAGAAGTATTTCGGATTGTGTGTGAAAACCCCACATTGTACCCCAGAAGTGCATTAATGTACATAGTTACCATTCAATTAAAAAAAAAAAAGGAATTTAAGGTTTCAGTGAGCTATTATATGCACTACTGCACTCTAGCCAGGTGACAGAGCAAGACCCTTTCTGGAAGGAAGGAAGGAAGGAAAGAAGGGAGACAGGGAGGGAGGGAAGAAAATTATTAAGAAGAAGCATTTGCGGATAAGGGGCATTCTGACTAAGCCAACCTCATCTTGCTAAAGACAGGCCAGGGTGATCAGACATCCCACGGGGGGATGGTGGTATAAGAGGAATCCAATTAGCTATCATGGGTTATCAGATATGGGGTGGGGAATGCTGGTTAAAACCATTCAGCAGGCTCTTGCTAAAACTCAACTTTACCAAGGAAGTGCACAAATGGACCTGGGAGAAGGTTCAGAAGCCCAAGTGAAGTTTGGTCAAGCAAAGAATCTTTGTCAGGAAACAATGGGAACTTCTCTCCCAGGAAGGATTCCAGGATGGAGGCGCCACCAGGTGTTGACTCTCCTCTGAATCCCTGTAGCCTCTAATTCTGTTACCAGTTTGGGATAAATGTCTCTTGTAGGATGTTGTCACACTTATCTCATCGTATCTATGATTTAATTTTATTTCTGTTTGTATCATATTAATGAAAAGAATCTGTCACATTATTTTTTGTATTTCTCAAGTGACCAAGAATGATGCCTCAGTTATAGCAATCCTTAATAAATAGCTATTAATTGCTCTATTGAAATTGTACCCCTCCTTCTAATCTCTCCAAGGGAAAATAACTCTGAGGCAAAAAGCAGAGAGACCCTGAGCACACTTCACAGCCACGTTACCAGGGCTCAAATCTTGGTGGCACTGCTTACCACCTTGTGACCTCAGGAAATTACTTAACTTCTGTATGCCTAAACCTCACCCAGAGAGCTGCCACGATGCCTAATTAAACTAGCCCACATAAAGTACTTAGATTCTTACCTACTTGTAGTAAACACTTGATAAAAGATAGCTATTATCAAGCAGAAGTCAAAAAATACATTTGATGTTTACAAGTTTTATATCTTCTATTTGGAGTAGTACTGCAAGCCAAAATAACCTATTAAAATGTGAATAATTAAATTTATTATGTCTCTTTGAAATCCTGAATTAACTCAAAATGTTTTTCTTGCATATGAACTGATGTTGTGTAATTTCTTGAGGGTCATTAAACATATTTGGTTGACTCTCCAGAGTTCAGGGTAAGTTTTACAATCTTGGAATCTATAAAAGAACTAAAGTCCTCGGGTGCAACAAAAGAAACCAGCAAGAGAGAGACGGGAGGAGAGGAGCAAATCTGCCTTCCCTCTTTCCTTCAATTGTTCTCATTCCCCAAAATAGGGGGTTGATTATTTTTAATAACAAAAATGTTGCCATAGCCCAATTCAAAATTGATTTATTAAAATTGACAGATTATCCAAACCTTTACCATAAAAGGATGCACCCACACTCTCAACTAGCTCTTCTCCAAGAAACCTGGGGTTGCAAATGCTTTCCTAGAATGCTATCAATTTAAATGATTGAAAAAAACAACACATAATAAGTGACAGATTTTTCAAATCAGATAAAGATGGGAACCAGATTATCTGTCTGGGGGTGATAGATTGCAGCAATAATAAATTCACTTGAAGACACTGGATCAATTTTTAATCAAGCCAAGAATTATTATTGCAGAAAGATAAAATGACCCATGAGAAGATGCCTTAATTTTCTACCAATCAAATTATAGCCTTTCTAAATAAGATGTAATGAGATCCATGGAATATCCAGGTTACACATCCCACCTAATTACCCATGTTCCCTGTCATGTAGTGATATACTAGTGGTAAACTGACCTCTGAATTTGCCCAGATGAAAAGGTAATTAGTTTTTCCACCAGGCTGTAGTGAAAATAACAGCAGTGACACATGTCATCTCCTTCCACCAAGTCACAGTCTCCAAGGTGTTTGTTCTTAAAATATACAGGATATGACCTACTAGGTAATAAACTACACAGTCATTAAGTGAAGCTGTGTCTGACAGAAAAACAGCCACCATCTCTAAGTTGAGAAAAAAAGGGCCTGGAGGTAAAGCAAATCAGTCTACACTTGACATTAAACTTTATCAGCAAGGAATGAACCCTCATTCCCATGTCCCCCAGGAACCACCAATCAGGCGATGGAGCTCATAATTACTCACCACTGTGAGGACCCTGTAGTGTGGAGGGCCAGGTCCATGTGCTCTATCAGCCCACTTGTTTCTTCCATCCTTTTAGGGTAAAACTCCTCAATTTGAGGTCCATCCCAACTCAGCTTCCTTTCCTCATCCAAATACTACTGATGAGAAAGAACATCATTATAATTATAGGTATTCCCCTGAGTGAATCCCCACAACCCCCTGCATCATTCATTCAATAAACACCCACTGTGTGAGCATACATTCCTCCTTTCCTATCTATAATTCACAAAGCAGAGAATACCACCAGCCTGCATCAAATGTCTTCATCAAATCTATGTGTCCTGCACCCCATCATGAAACACATAATCTAGCTCTTCTGGTGTCAGGGTGCCCTATATTTCCACATATCAGACATTCAATCAGTTTATCACTTCTTTTAATCCATTCTTAATTTCTAAGGGCTGCATGTGCCTGTCAAAAGACTACTAGTAAATCGGTGACCCAGGGTTATGTTTAGGGTCCGTTGTTAACCATAATCAGCTGGTAATTTGAAATGAAGTCTCCTTTACTTTATTCCAGTCATTAATCCTTTGAACCACGGCTTACATTTCCTCAAGAGTATGTAAATTGCAAAGATCTTGCATTTTCAAACAATGTAAGACCACCCTAGAATTTCCCATCTGATACCTCTCAAAAATGATATATAATCTTTTTATTATTTAGTTTTTATTTTATAATAATAAACTTAATTCTGTGACCCAGCTAGACATGGAGAGAAATTACAGAAATTAAATTAATACAGTAAACTTTCACAAGCCTTACCATCCAGAACCCATTGAGTGCATTTAGTATGAGATTTTTTTTCCAAATAGTGACATTTATCCAAGTTTTCATCTTTTTAATCAGTACAGGTATATTTAACTCATTTTTGGTAATGTGTGATCCTTAATATCAACAAATTCAGACCATGTTTACAGAAAGGGAAAAATTATGATTTTATAATAAAAAATTGTCATTCATCCTAATGTAATACCAGACGTCATTTCATTCATTTACAGATCTCAACCCTGATAATCCTGAAGTTTATTTAATAATAACTGACATATATTAATTATTTTGTTATTTAGCACATTATGTATGTTATGGACTGAATGTCTTCATCTTTCCTACAAGTCTGATGTTAAAGCCCTAACTTGCAATGTGATAGTATTAGATGCAGGGGTTTGGGGGTGGTAATTAGGTTTGGAAGTGGTCAGGGGTGATGCCCTTGATGAGATTAGTGCCCTGAGAAGAAGAGGAAGAAACACCAGAGATTTCTCTCTTTCTGCTAGGTTAGAATGAATATAGCCAAAAAGAGGGCTCTCACCAAGAACCCAAACTGGTGGCACCTTGATCTTGGACTTCCCAACCTCCAGAACTGTGAGAAATAAATGTCTGTTTGTTTAAGCCAACTTGTGTATAGTATTTTCTTATATCAGCTCATGTATAATATAAACATATTATGTAAGAGTTATATACTATATTACACTTAATATATAGTAACATATATGCATAAAATAATATCAACTAACACTAGGTCCCTTTGTTAACAGTTTTACATTCATCATCTCAACCAAATAGCCCAAGAGGTAACTCTTTTATTCTAATTTTATAATTGGAAAAATTAAGGCTGAAAAGGAGTAAATTGTGCTGTTGTCTCACAAATAATGAGAATCCAGGCAATCTTCCTACTTAACCACTAAAATACAAAGTAAGCTTTCTGGGAAATTGGTCAGTTCATTTTCAGTTAGGCTTTAACTAGGATTATAATTCCTGGACAATGGCCAGTGCTCTGATATCCCAGTAGTGATTTTCCCCCTATTTTTATGATATCTTGGCTTTGGTTGTTACTGCCGCCTCCAAGCACTCTATCTCAGAAATAATTGGCTCAAGCACAAAGAGAGTTATCTTCAATTTAATGAATTCCAGCAATTCATCGTTTTGCTACCCCTTCCTTGCTAATTTATTAATAAGAATTACAATGAAATTGGCATGCTGTATAAATTCTTCCATTTTCTCTTTACTTTAAAACATTGTCTATGGTGGTCTCAAAAGGTTGATGCCTTAAGATTTATGGTTTATTACCAGTAACATAGCTATAGCCAATTGACCATAAAAGCCAACTATTTTTAAGTAATTTAAAATGCCAATTGTGGTGAATGGAATATTTTCTTGAATATGTCTTTGGAATATTAATATTTTCAAATGTTCCTCTGCATTCTCGCACTTGATCAAACCAATACTTACACATTGGTTGAATATATGCTGCTCCTTTTAAGGATAAAACTAGACAATTACTCAAACATAGACAGATAATTAGTCATGGATTTATATTACTTGTCTGTATTCATTATCTGGATACAGGCCAGCAGTACAAGAATTAAACAGTAAATACCTTCCCAAATCTTTATCCTCTATCAATGAAAATCATTACAAATGACATAGAACTGCAAATCTGTGGATGCTCATAGTCTAAACAAGATGATATAAAAATTGCACTGTCATTCATGTGTTGATATGGCCAAATAGACTTGATGTTAACCAACAAAATCTCTACACATCACTTTCATCGATTCTCCTCTTATTACTAAAGTATTGAAAACATTCTTTCATAGGGTGACCAGAAGTCACAGTTTGACCAAATCTGTGCCACTTTGTATCCCAGGAAACTCCTCAGTTCCAGGCTCTTCATACACCTTCCTTCAGCCACCCTCTCAGGGATAATCCATTTTAACCCCAGAAAGTCTATGCTTGAAATATATTGAAAACATCACTGATAAACAGTCCAAACAGCTTTTCCAAAACTGTATTATTCCCAATATTTACAGCTCTTAAAGAAATTTCTTCCAGCACACAGATCAACACAGCAGAACCTGCTGGTCAAGATACTGAGTGCTGAGTTCTTTTCACTGAAAACTAAAATAGTATGAAAAGAATTCAAAGTTGTTCATATATAACTCCTCTTTTACTCAAGAAAGCCAAATCAATACCAGTTTCAGCAAGAAAGTATAAGTAAAAAGATATTCATGTGTGGAATAAGAAAAGACAATAAATCTAGCTTGAATAAGGTGAACTTGGGATACCTTTGGGAGAGGCAAATAGGTGTACCCAGCAGATATTCATACATGACACTCTGGGGTAGAGATGAGAGTTTGGTCTAGAAAGACAGGTTTGCAGGCCTTTGGATTATAGGAACAAGTTTAAATGGGTGAGAAGTAGAGTAGATGAAGGGACCTGGGGAGAAAGAGGGAGCAGAGGATGGGCACCTTACCCAATCCCTCAAATCATATTGATTCTTAAACTGCTTGACCCTGGACTCTGCTATGCTGATTTCCTCTGTATTCACCATGCTGATTTCAATTGGCTAGTTATTCTTCTGCTGAGTGGACTGCGCTGAGCCACTCCTCGGAGGCCAGTTTTCCTGACATGCTCAGGACATCTTTTCTGGAGGCACAATCTAGAGTTTGTTCTGGGAGCCCAGAGGTGGTTAAAATTATTCATATTTGAGCAATTCTTTCTTATTTCCTCCCTCCTGTCTTTTTTTTTTGCTTTCTTTCCTTCTTTCTTTGACAAATATTTATTGAGCACTAAGCATGCACTAGGCATTACTCCAAGTCCTAGAAGCAATGAACCAGAAAGCACAGTATGACTACAAGACAGACTCAAAGGTTATATTTAAGAGAAGTAAGCTAATGGGTTATTTTTAGTGTAATAATGGTAAAATTTTATTTCATTAAGAAAATAGTGGCAGAGCTATTGAAGCCTCTGGAGCACCTTCTTCTAAAGGGAAGCTAAAGAGCACCATATGGTTGCTGAAGGTGGGGATTTTCTTTCTAAGTCATTAAGCACTAGCATTACAGCACTGGATAAATATAAAATGTGTTACTAAGGGAAGACACAACCATTTACAGCAAGTACAAGTCTCCAAACGATACTGACACAGCCTCCAGATCTCACTTGTTCTAATGGAACCACCCATTCACTCAGCATTCTAGAAGACAAAATATGTCATCCTTGACAATATCCATACCTACACATTCAGTGGTTTGAAACCTCCTATCTAGGGGCAACAAGTGTTTCTGGGGGGCTATTGTGTCAAGGCCACTGAGATGTTTTCTGTAGCACCTCTACTTATTAGTGGGAAGTTCACTGAAGTGATAAGAAGGTTCACAGTTGGCTCTTTTTGAGAAACCTGGGCCATTCGAATCAAAATGTCCACCTCATTTCCAAGAAGGAAAGAAAAATGATTCTTAATTAAATGTTTAATGTTTGCTATAGCTAGAATATTAGTTTGAAGTCAAATTTATGATGCATTAGATTTGTACTTTCTATGTCACATAGACTTTATAGTTCATTGAGATTTCTTATATAATCAATGTGTACAGTATATTTGAGCCCAATTTATATGACAGAGCATAATTTTATTCTTTAAAATTATTACAAAGGTTTATAACCATTGCATCTTTGCTTTTTATGACATATTTTTGTCACATCTGTGGTTTCTCTAATGGCAAGTCCTTGGTCAGGATTGCAATGCAATTATGACAGTGTTCTTATCGGAAAATGTGACTGCTTTATAATGTAATTTCCTGGAATGGATTGTGGTCAAAGACAGAGACTAATTGTGAGTTGAAAGGAATATCTATCGAGTATATATGTGTGTATGTGTGTTGTACACATGTAAAACTTCTCTAGCCAAGACATATCACTGGGTACCTTCTTCCACCACTCAGGCCTTGATGGACAGGCTCTGAACTCTTTTGAGATGTTGTGTACCATTCATACAGGTTTAGCAGAGGTGAGGGAAAAGCTACATGGGATTATCCACACATCCATCAGACACCCCCAGAATAAAAGCCATATTACCCTCTTAGCTTCCCCTTAGTATTTCCCCACTACATATGGCAGGCAGTATTCAGTAACCTTAAGTAGTCCCTGGATTCTGGCCATTTTCAGTGAATGAAGAATATATTCAGTGACTTCCTCTGACATGAAAATAAGGAAGACCAATGGCACAGAACCCATCTGAAAAACTCACAACTCCAAGGTTCAAGTCAGTGGGATTCTAAATGTCCCTTGATATTCCTAATTCCTGAAACGTCCACATTTTATTTATGAAGTTTTCTTATTCTTTGCACATATGTTCTTTTTTTTTAGACAGAGTCTCACTTTGTTGCCCTCAGTCAAGTGTCATGGTGTTACAGCTCACAGCAACCTCAAACTCTTGGGCTTAAGCAAATCTCTTGCGCCAACGTCCCAAGTAGCTGGGACTATAGGCACCCACCACAACACCCAGCTATTTTTAAAGACAAGGTCTTGCTCTGGCTCAGGCTGGTCTCAAACCTTTGAGCTCAGGCAATCCACCTGCCTCTGCCTCCCAGACTGCTAGGATTATAGGCATGAGCCACCACACTGGTCTCTTTTTTTTTTTTTTTTTTTTTTGAGATAGAGTCTCATTCCGTCACCAGGCTATAGTGCCGTGGCATCAGCCTAGCTCATGGCAACCTCAAACTCCTGGGTTCAAGCAATCATTCTGCTTCAGCCTCCCATATAGCTAGGACTACAAGCACCTGTCACAATAGCCAGCTACTTTTTCTATTTTTAATAGAGATGGGGTCTCACCCTAGCTCAGGCTGATCTCAAACTCCTGAGCTCAAGCAATCATCCTTCCTTGGCCTCCCAGAGTTCTGGGACTACAGGCTGAGCCACCATACCCCATTGATGTTCAATTTTTCTAAAAGAATTCCCTGAAGAGTAAGATGACCAGAAGTCCCGCTTTTGAACAATTTGTCCTACTGTGGCATTTTTAAAAAGTCCTGATTTCTGGAAAGAATGCATGACAAGCTAGGGAACAGCAGGAGAATGGGAAGGGAATATACGGTTTTCAGCTGCTGAAAAGGTTAATGTAACTCCATTTGGGAATGAAGAGGTTAATGTAACTTCATTTGGAAATGAAAAGGCTAATGTAAACTCCCTATGCCCCTCCTGGGCAAGTATC